>PISX010003048.1:0-126967 GCA_004024625.1 Mellivora capensis
TCCTTTGGATAGTTGAGAATGCAGCAGAGACAAGCAAATAGAGTCGCTTATCTTGTTCTGGTGATTTAGACCCAAGGTGATAAAGACTTGATTAGGCAACAACAAAGGAAAGGAAGGATGGATTCAAAGGTGAAAATGAAGGAACTGGATTTAGTAACTGACAGGAGATGGGAGAATATAAGCAAGGCAAGAGGAGATAAAAATCTGCACAGGAGGGCTGAGGATGGGCCACTTTAGGAAAGGCCTGCATATAAGGATTGGGAGGAAGGAAATTAGAGATGGGGGATGACTTGTAGGTAGATTTCTTTGTGTGTATGGCATTCAGCTTTGAGGCAATGGCATATATTATTTAAATTAATTGATTTGGCAGTTTTCTGATTACATGTTTTTGTACTGAAGTACAAAAAGTTAATTTTAATTTCAGATCTTAGTCTCAGCCAAAACTTGACTTGTGGAGACAATTGTTATATAAAGTTAGAGAAATCTTTTTCTTTTAATATGTACTCTGTCGCTAACAAGTAAGCTTTAACATTTGAAGAAGGTAGAAAAGAGGGGCGCCTGGGTGGCTCAGTGGGTTAAGCCTCTGCCTTCAGCTCCGGTCATGATCCCAGAGTCCTGGGATCAAGCCCCGCATCAGGCTCTCTGCTCAGCGGGGAGCCTGCTTCCCTCTCTCTCTCTCTCTGCCTGCCTCTCTGCCTACTTGTGATCTCTCTGTCAAATAAATAAATAAAATCTAAAAGAAAAAAAAAGAAGGTAGAAAACAATAGAAAGTTGGGTGTTTCTTTATTCTCAAAATGTTTCCAGTGCTGTAGTTTAGAGAATTTTTAGAGTGGAGGTTTTTATTATTCCTCACAAAGTACTGTTGGCAAGTGATGCACTTCTGAACACGATCTTTGGCGGTATAGTCACCATCTGCTGTCTGCAGTGCTCCTTGACACTCATAGGCCAGTTTCACCGTATTGCACTCTGATTATTGCCATCCCCGCGGTTCATCCTGTTAGAAACTGGCTTAAAGATATATTTGTGTTTGCTCAGAGTCTGGTCTCCTCATAATGTTTGACTAAACGTCATGATGATCTGTGTTACCCAAGTAACATGAAAAAGGAGGTTCTGCTGTGTGAGGGGAGTGTTTTCAAGGTGCAGTTGCACAGGCAAGCAACCGGTTTTCAGAAGAATTAGTTTTTATATGGAAACTGGCAAGGCATGTGACAGTTGCTAGCTCAGGGAATGATGATTGCACATGAATTTATAGAGTGATAAAATGAGAATATTATTAAATTAAGATGACCACAATTTAAGTAGTTTCTGTATCTCAGTGAAGTTTTTTTTTTAAAGTTGAAAGTCAGATACCAAATGAAATTTCTTTCTTTTTGATAATCTGTAGTTAGAAACCGCTAAGGATGGAATTGGGCTTAAGAAGTACTTTAAACAGTTTAGGGGCACCTGGGAGGCTCAGTGGGTTAAAGCCTCTGCCTTTGGCTCAGGTCATGGTCTCAGGGTCCTGGGATCAAGCCCCACATCGGGCTCTCTGCTCAGCAGGGAGCCTGTCCCCCCAGTCTCTCTCTGCCTGCCTATGTGCCTACTTGTGATCTCTGTCTGTAAAATAAAGAAATAAAATCTTAAAAAAGAAAGTGCTTTAAACAGTTTAATTAAAATGAAAGCAGGGGTGCCTGGGTGGCTCAGTGAGTTAAAGCCTCTCCCTTGGGCTCCAGTTGTGATCCCAGGGTCCTGCTTGGCAGGGAGCCTGCTTCCCTCCCCACTCTCTCTGCCTGCCTCTCTGCCTACTTGTGATCTCCGTCAAATAAATAAAATCTTAAAAAAAAAAAATAAAAGCAGAGACAGTTCAAATGATGAAATGTTCTTACATGAAAAAAATTCATGTCTTTTAATTTAATTATTAGGGTATTTGAAGGGTAGGAGAAGTTAAAGGTGAAATCACAAGTCGGTTCAGGGCTGGCATATCTGGGGGCAGTTGGTAGGGAATTTTTTTTTGTGGTTGAAAGTGAAATATTAGTATTTCATTACTGGGATTAGAAGTAATCACTTTGGTTAGAAACTGAAAATGACTAATATCCTTCACTACTCTTCTAGAATTTTTTAAAAAAAAGTAATTTTCCTAAGTTGTAGTTTGGTGCTTTTAGAATAAAAGCTTAGTCACGTTAAGTTCTGGTGTGTGGGGGACTGCAATTTACTGCAGCCATCTTAGAGGGCAGACTGATAACTTAGTCTGGGTTAAGACCAGAGCTTAAGTGACAGGCAGTCTTTTTGTTAATCTAGCATTATTTCATCTGCCACTGCCAGGTTCGTTTTGGTGCTGTGCACGTATTTTATATCTGATGGGCAGAATTCTTATTTAACCATTCCCTTGGGCCTTGCCTTTCTATATGCTTGTCTTCATCCTGCATGGAGGAAGGTCCCTTGTTTAAAAATCTCCTGGGGCAGGCAGGTTGACGTTCCTTTTCTTTTCTTTTTTTTTTTTTTAAGATTTTATTTATTTGAGAGGGAGAGAGCACAAGCAGAGGGAGAAGCAGATTTCTTGCTGAGCAGAGAGCCCGATGCAGACAGAGCTCAATCCCAGGATTCTGGGACCATGACCCAAGTTGAAGTCAGCTGCTTAACCAGTTGAGCCACCCAGGCACCTCTAGGTTGACTTTCCTTAAAGCACCAAGCACAAACTATAGCAGTTACAGAGAAGAAAATGGCTTGTACCACTGTTCTGAAGGCAACTGTGTATGATGAGTACTTGTAGCTATCCAGTATGGATGCTTCATAGAATTCCATCTTATGACGGGGGACAGTGAATTTGGTATGAATACCAGACTGGTTACCAGTTGATATTCCACCTTTTTGGGGGTATGTTGACGGTTAAAACTTGATTTCCACTTTCTTACTTCATTGCTAATTTAGTTATCAGTGGAGTGTCTTAGACCTTTCAGTTTCCATTTGTTTTTTAAAATTAATAAACATAGGAACAGTTTAAGCCATATTAAATTGCTAATCTAGATCATAAACTAGGCAATCACATTTCATGAGAATGGACTTTTAACTGAGTTCTTAAGTATTTAGATTTTCTTAATTTGGGGAGGAGTGTCTAAAACTGACCTCTAATGAGCTTTGTTCTGTGGAGGAATGTTGTAGTGAGGCTCTGGTATGCTTTCAGCTGCAGTAGGTAACTGGCATTTCAACTGTTCATAAGGAATGACTCATTGCAGGGCTCACTGGAGAAATTAGTCAATTGATTTCTTAAAGAATGACTTTCTAGTTGTCTCTAAGCCAGATCCTTAAAAATGGTAGTGCTTATCTTTTTGGGAGAAGTTGCTACCTTAGTATTTTCATCTTCTGGAACACTAGTCTGTTGAAACTAAGTCCACTCTTAAGCTCAGCTTTTATTGCACTAATGACGTGTCTCATCAGAGTGATATCTGATTGAGAATGTCGATTGTGACCTCCTTCTGTAGGTTGCATTTTAGAACTTGAATTGTGTTTCAGGAATACTTACATTATGTGATTGTGGGGGAAAAAGTCCTGTGATGATCATCTTTTGTCTTGACGTCATTGGTGGCAGAATACCATAGAGTTGTGACAAAGTGCAATGTGTTGGTTTGGATTTGACCCAAAGAGAAGTTTAGTTCTTCCAGGGCAGTTTTTTATTGCTTGGTTTCCCAGCCAAAATACTCTGTTGTCTTCCTCTTCAATTATTTTTCATTTATTGTGGTCAGTTCGTACAAGGTTAAGTTCCAAATAGGACATGTTGGCTTTTTGGAGAAATATTTTAGAATTCTTAGTTTTCTTCTGGTAATATATCTATGCTGACATTAACAGTTGATTTTAGCAAATTTGGCTCCAAAAATTTATTAGATGAGATGGGGCATTCTTCCTATAAAAATTTTCTTATAGATGAATGCTATATAGCAAAAAAAGTTTTAGGGAAGACTAGTTTTCTGTATAATTCTGGCACTTTTATAATTTTTCGGCTTCGACAATATTTCTTACGTTGAGTAAGTTATTCCTGATAAGCTTCTTACGTAGGAGCTTGGCTAATCAAACTCATGTCAACAATGTACAAACACATTTGCAAATGTTTGCCTTAGTTTCCTGCTTTGAGTAGTTACATTAGGGAGCATTTAAATATTGTCAGAATTCAGTATTTTTTCTTTTGTAAATGTGAGTTCAGATTGTTAGCCCAAAGAATATATGGATTCCAAGTGTTTTTATGTGCGTGTTTTTAATAAGGATTGTTGACTTCAGAAGAATTTTTTCTGAAGTTCTGATCACTGCTAACGTGTGTATGTAATACTTACAAAAAAAGAAAAAGCACTTCAGAATTCAGTTTAGAAATAAGTTAGTAACATTGAAGACATTTGCAGCGTGCTCACTGTGCTGTGCATGCACTTTGTGCAGGGCTTCAGTCTGCGGCTGCTGAGTGATGGGTGGGCTAATCTGCAGTAACGTCTGTTACGCGCTCGGCTGGCGTACCTAGTGGGTGTGATATTCTGTGATACATTATGTCTTCTTACAGGGAAGCTATGAAATTCCTTTAAAGCTTTGCCATTTTTTGAGGAACAAAATGTAAAACATGTAAAATTCTGGTGTGGTAACAATCAGGATAGGAAGAAAGATGTGAAAAAAGGCTTATGTAGAGATCTAGGGGAAACATTGTTATCAATGAATGTTCTCCTTCTTCTAGTCCGAGTGGTAAGAAGTTCAGAAGCAAACCTCAGTTGGCAAGGTACCTGGGAAATACTGTTGACCTCAGCAGTTTTGACTTCAGAACTGGAAAGATGATGCCTAGTAAATTACAGAAGAACAAACAGAGACTGCGGAATGATCCTCTCAATCAAAATAAGGTTGGTGAATTTACTTAGAGCATATGGTTGCTATTTCAGAAGCTCTCCACAAAGTATCTTACACTGTAATTATGTCACTAGAATTTTGGCTGCCTGAACCTCCCAATCTCTTCTCCCCCACTCCCTCCACCCCTCAAAGTATTTGGACTTACAGATCTGATTAATTTTCTGGTAGTTTGCAGTACTTTACGTAAGTAAATTGTGCATAGTTGAAAATAATATTTCAGTGTCTGTCTAGGCCAACATAACATTTTTGGCCCACTGGGACTGTTTACAAAAGATTTCTGTGTCGATGTTAATTGTCTCTTTCTTTTTTGTTCTTAAAATAGTTCCTATTTCCCCAAAAGAGGCAAAATTTTAATGTGGCAAGTATGCTTACCACAAAGTTTATGCTTACCTATCAGTTTTCAGAATTAGGATTTGAGAAAGGGCAATTTTTATTTTGACATTTGATGATGTTGAGGTTAATGACTTCTAGCAATAATATTCACATCCTAGTATTGTGATTGGAGATTTTTCCATTAGCTCTTAATTTTATTGAGCTGCTTAGTTGATGGTTTATTGTATAAGAATTTAAACAGTAGCATTTGGATTATTATGCTCATTGTATCAGAGCACCCTATGTCTTTACCAAGAAAGGCCCTCCCTCCCTACCCAGGGCAGCTAATCTTATATAACCATTTTGATTCAATTTTCCTTCCTCCAAATTTCAGAGATCTGTGTGTATTTCCACCACTGTCATTTCACAGACTATATGAAAATAGTGGAGGGAAAAGTAAGGGCTTTTCTTTCCAGGGTGTATCTAACCTTGAAACAACCTCTCATGCTGCTTGGGAGTACTGTGTTCATTTTAGGAAGCCCGAGGCAGTATGTAGGATGGGATGGGCTCTGGAACCAGGCAGGCGTGGTTTGATGTACTGGCTCTGTCACTTATTAGCTCAGGCAGTCATGAGTAACTCTTTTTAACCTCTGATGGCCTCAGATCTCTGATTTGTAAAACTAAGGTAATGAACTCTTTCCCTTTGCATTATTGCAAGGAGTAAATAGGAATTTATATGAAAACATCTAATAAAGTATTTGACCCATGTGAGTTCCTCTCCTTTCTCCACCGCCTCTTCCTAAGCACCAAGCTTCCTTGGTGAACATTGCTTGGTGGCCAGTGTACATGGAAATATTTTGACCCAAGATTTCTTTCTCTGTATCTTTTTACTCTTCCTGAAGATGATACAGGTCTCTTCTTTATGTCTCTCTCTATTCAGAATTCAGCTTAATAGTTTAATAATAGTCTAATTTCCAAAAATTGGTATGGGGGACTGAGTACATTGTTTCTTCATCTGTTGCATTGGTTACCATGCATCGATTTACTCTAGGGACATTGTCAGGTACCTTGTTTATAGGCGGAATGGGAAGGGAAGGCTGAAGTTGCTTTCTCTGTTGCTTAACTGTGGGGGTTACTTTGGGTTGATAGCTATGAAGGTGTTAAGGGTAAAAGATGGTGGTGGTAGAGGAAGTAAAAGAAAGTGAGAAACTGTAGTGTATATAGCTCTGTGATTCAGCTTAAGAAAACCCTTATTTTAGGTTGATTTTTCTCCTTAAATATATAGAGTAAAATTAAGATTTAGTTTTCTAAAACTGCCTTTAAAAAAAAAAAACTCTAACCACAATGCTGGGTACCTATCAAAAGGGGTCAGATATTTATGAAATGAATGGGATGCTTTCAAGCCGCCCTATTGTTTTCAGAATCACAGTTAAACTACACTAAGTATATGAAGATGTGTTCTTGATAGTTATGATTCTCTAAAAACCAAAAACTAATTCGTCTCTTTAGTTTGTGTGCACCTTTATGCTCTAGCTGCGCTGGACCGCTCATCGTCCTGCACCATGGCATGTGCTTTCAAGATTCTGCTTGCTCATGTGCTGTTTCCTCTGCTTGGAATGCGCTTCCCCCCTTCCCCTCCATCTGGTGAACTCCTCCTCATCCAAGGCCCAGCTCCATTGTCTCCACCTCTGTGAAGCCTGCCCCTGCATTCTCCAGGCAGAACCAGTCCCTTCTTCCATAATGCCTCCCTGGTGCTTTGCCATTGTATTTGTGATTGTTTGTCTGCTTCGACTAGACTGTGAGCTCCATGAGGGCAAGGACTATGTCTGTCTTTTTTTTTTTTTTTTTTTTTGTATAGGTAGTCCAAAGCCTAGCACACGGTAGGTACTTAGTAAATGTTTGCTTCATGTTTATTTGAGTTAATATACACCTCATTCCAGAATTTTATAGTGGTCATAAATATTGAATAAATTAATATGCCATACATTATTTTGAAAGTGCCTTTCATTGTCATTGTTTTCTTAAGTTTCTGTCTGAATTTGGAGGGGGCATAGTCTTATTTTTGCACCTGATTTTATTTTAATTAAGCAGTCACAAAAATTGAGTTTTGAAGTTTTAAAAATAAGCTCTCTTTTGGAGTAATGCCAATATTGACTATCTCTAAAAAAGCAGAAAATGTCTTTGTGGCTAATTCTGTATTATATCTTTTTAAAAAATAATACAGTATGGAGAACACTGGAAGATATAAATTGGTAAATGGGAGTGTTAGCTAGTTTTGCTGTATAGTTATAAACTTGGCTAAAAGTGCATAATTGTGTTTTGAGGTTTTTAAAAACCCTTGAAAGAGGGATGCCTGGGTGGCTCCATTGGTTAAGCGACTATCTTCAGCTCAGGTCATGATCCCAGGGTCCTGGGATTGAGTCCCCAGAGGGCTCCCTGCTCACCGGGAAGCCTGCTTCTCCCTCTGCCTCTGTTTGCCACTGCCCTGCTTGTGCTCTCTCTCTCTCTGATAAATAAATAAAACTTAAACAAAAAAACCCTTGAAAGAATTTGAAATGTTATTAAAATAAACTTCAAAATAGGTTAAATTGTAGTTTATAATGACTGATTATAAACTGAGATCTTAGTATATGTTCCATATCTAAAGTAAGTTTACTGGATGCATAATACTTTAGGCATGGTAGAGAAAATATCTTTTGAAGATCTTTGCAAAGTGGCAGTTATTTTAGGATGAAAGGGTACAATGGAATGGGCATTATCTTTTGATTAATATTTGCTGTTTTTGCAGTGCCTATTCCTTCCTGTCTCAGTCTCAGTCTTAACCTTACTCTGAAAATCTGTTCCATTCTTGATCATATTGTGCCTTCCTGATTTGCCACTACCATAGTTATTTACAGTTGCCACCTCCGTCTTTCTAGTGGATAGAGTGTATCTATCAATTAGGTTGCCGAGCTATTCCATTAGGTTAATGGAAAAAGACTAGACAGAGATTTGGAAGTCCTCAATATGGAGTTGGAAGTGATGAGCAGCTTTCTCCAAAGCTTACTCCGAGGAAGAAATTATAGTTATGTGGTGATGGAACTGTAGCCACCAGCCATGTGTGGGTGGCTAGGGAGTAGTTGGAATGTGGCTAGTGAGACTGAATAACTAATTTTTAGTTTTGTTTAAGTTTAAATAGCCACATATTTCTGGTGGCTACTGTTTTAGGCAATATTGAGAGCTATGCCTCTCAATATGTAAATAAGACAACAAAACCTTTGCTTAGAAAGCTAAATATTTAGGCATTTATCCAGGCTTTGATCTTTTAAAGAGGGATGTTTTAAGGTTTCATAGATATGACCCTCAATTTTAAAAAGGAAGCTAATTTCTTAAAAGGGTATGTTTCCTTAAAAATGTAATTGGAAAGACTGGGATTGGATAAAAAAAAGAATAGAGTGATTCTGGGTGCAAAATATGTTTTGGAAAATCCAATAGTTTGGTTTTGTTGTTAGCAATTCCTTTTGTTTCAGTGTTTCAGATGTGTAAACATTAAAATGAAATTCTTATGTTTCTAGTTTTTAACAGCATTGAAATGTGTATAAATTAAAGCTACAAAACTAATACTGTCCAGGTTCCCTAACGTTAATGTGACATATGTATATTTTATAAAAGTGCTTATAATATGTATAGATATGCAACAAGTTATTTTTTTAGATTGGCTTGTCAGTGCCACTAATACCTTGGAAAGACTCAGTTCTTTCCTCACGTTTCTCTATTCACACAGATTTGATACATTGGGAAATAAAGAGCATCATGTTGTCTTGTATGGAATTAGTTGTATAAGTCTGTCATTATTGATTTCTCATAAATTATTTTGGTTTATGGTAGTAGCCTATTGTGATTTTATAAAAACAGTCTTGGGTTCTATATGGCTGTGTCCTAGGTATGTAACCAAGTGATGTAGAATGTGCTAATTTTAACTATTCTCAACAAAATAATAAAAATTCTTGTAGTGAGCTAATATATCTTGAGGGCAGTATCTGCAGTTTGAGAAACTAAGTGAACAGGTAGTGATGGTGGGAGTCAGATTGGGTATTAGATATAGAATGGGTGCAGTGTGGAGAATGGATTTGGGAAAAGATAGAACTGGAAGTAGGGATAGTGGGCTGTTATAGTCTAGAAAAGTGATGGCAACTAATGCTATAGCAGGAGGTATGGAAAGGTATGAGATTCAGTCAAGAGAAATTAGGTATAAGTACTGATGATTGTAGAGAGAACTGTTCATACCTGCTGCAGTTTTGGCTTGAGACACTTGGGGTGAAGGTTGATAAAGAATAGGGGAGGAAGAGCAAGTTTGGGGATGAGGTGAAGAAGACCAGTTAAAAGTTTTATTTCTTGGAGTTCTGAAGGGATCTGGTGCATGCCCAGGAACTCTGAGGTCACGCTCAGAGGACTCCTGTCATTGTAGATTGTCATAGCTTGTTAGAATTGCTTAACAAAGGCGCAAATAAGAGAAAAGTATCTTGTCACACTGTTAGTAGTGAATAAATGAATAAATTAATTTTGTGGAGCATAAGAAGGAACTTCCAGAAAGGTAGTAGGAGAATCAAGAAAGTTTGGTGGTTTTTTTTTTTGTTTTTTTCTTAAAGATTTTATTTATTTATTTGAGAGAGAGGCAGTGAGAGAGCATGAGCGAGGAGAAGGTCAGAGGGAGAAGCAGACTCCCCGTGGAGCTGGGAGCCTGATGCGGGACTTGATCCCGGGTCTCCGGGATCATGACCTGAGCCGAAGGCAGTCGTCCAACCAACTGAGCCACCCAGGCGTCCCGAAAATTTGGTGTTCTAAAAGCCTAGGAAAGAAAATTTTTGTTAAATGACGTGGCGAGCTCAAGGAGGTTAAAGACTTTGTAGTAACCATTGGTTTCCAAATTAGAAGGCATCTGATAACCTTTCATAACCAGTTTTGAGGGGCCTGGTCTTAAGTCTTTCTTAAAATGCTAGAAAGTTTCTGGGAAATGAGAAATTAGAAGCAAAATGTAGCTTGCTTATTTAAAAGTTTTAAAATTTAGATTTATTATTATTTGATTAGGTAATTGGTACACAAGGTAAAAGAATAGTCAGTAAAAAAGTCTCCCTCTCCAGCCTTTCATGTGTGGTCTTCTTCCCAAGAGGAAACTGTTATTAATCGTTTTGTTTTTTTTTTTTTTTTTGGTATGGCTTTCCAGAGCTTCTGTGCCTTTAAAAACATGGGCATATATGTGCATTTTTACCCCTCCCCCATAAAAATGGTTAGACTACTCTTACAGAGCTTGAATGAGAGGTGGAGGAGAGAGGACAATATTTAGAATGCGTGACCAAGGAACATTATTATTTTTTTCCTTCAGTGTATGAAAGAGGCAAATGGAGAAGACAGGCAGGTGTCCAACCAGTGAGAACATTCTTCAGGAGGCCCTCCAGGAACCTTTGAACTGAGTGCAGTATTTTCTGTTATGCATTTTTCTGAGGAGATAGTCTTATCTTTATCAAATTCTCCAAGGAAAATAGAGCTAAGGAAGAAAATAATGACTGTTTTAGAAGCAGGAGAGGGAGCAAGGCCTTGGCAAAAGATATGAGGGACCAACTCACTTGTTGTATCTCAAATTAGGCCTTTGTCGAACTGATAAGGGATTTTTTCAGTTACTCCAGTAGTACCTTAGGAGGCTGACTTATTTGTATCCTTGGGACCCCATGGTCAATTAACTAGTACTAACGAGCTCTGTGGTAGGGTCATTTCTAATTACCAGCTCCTGATAGAGCACACTGTGTGGTAAGAACTACCCCTTGGATTCTTCCTAGAATCTTTCCATCCACACTGGAAACAGTGACCTCATTCCTTCCACCAACAGTCCTGACCTTTAGAGAAAGTAACTAAAATCTTTTCCGAAGTTGCTGGTGTCCTCTTCATCAGTGTATTAAGCATTTGTTGAATGGAGTGTCTTCTGGTATCTCTCTAGTGGATATAGTTGGGGGTGAAAAGAGGGAGTGAGCAGATCACAGGTGATAAATTAGCGTTTGTAGGCCTTAAAGTCCTTATAAGGGAATATAAGTATGGACCACTGTTCAGTTTCTCTTAATTTGAAATGTAATAGACAAAGTGGAAGTGAGCAGCAAGTAGCTATTATAGTAGTCTGCTGATAAATGATGATAGCCTGGACATGTGGTGGTGGAAAGAAGCAGTTTCTAGATCTGTTTTGAATATAGAATTTACAGGATTTGCTAATGATTGGCTGGGGAAGAAGACAAAGAAAAGACTCAAGTGTGAGACTTAGTTTTTAGATGAGTGGGAATATTGGGTTACCATTCACTGACATCACCTTAGGAGAATTTATATGGATGGATAAAACACATTTTAAACATGCATAGTTTGAGTTGCTTATTAAACATCCAGATGGAAGTGTCATGTATGCAGTTGGTATGCCTATTGAGAGGTCTCAGCTGGAAGGTCATCAGCACATAGGTAGTATTCTAAGTGATGGGACTAAAGGAGATTACCCAGACATAAGGATCCCAAACCAACCTCTGAGAAAATCCAATAATTAGAAGTTGGTTAGAGTAGAAGGAATCAGCAAAGTGGGTTGAGAAAGAATGTCTAGTAAGATATAGAGACATGGGAGAGGAGAAAGCTTCAAAAAGAAGAGTGGTCAGTTACATTGATGCCATTGAAGGGTTGAGTGGAGGAAGACTGAGAAACTTCCATTGAATTTGGCAGCATGAAGCTAATTAATAACCTTGGTTTTCAGTGGCAACAGAAGCCAGATTTTAGAGGGTTGAAAATGAGTAAGAGAGAAAATAAGCATGGGCAAATCTTGCAGTAAATTTTGTTTGGATAGAGAAGAGAATCACCAGATGGTAGATAAAGAGATGCTCATTTGGTTAAACTCCCAACTTAAAGGACTTCGAAAAGTTTAAGAAGAATGGGGTCTGTAGCACAGGTGGAGAAACTGCAGAGGTCAAGAAAGTTAGGCACATTTGCAGTATGATGATGATGGACCATAGAACCTGTGCTGGGTAGGGTGGAATGTGAAAGTGGTTAAGGCCAAGTGAGAAAATAGGACAGTCAATGAATGGGAGATACTGCTGGGGTGAAAGAAATGCAGAGGGCGGTTCTGAGAAAGTGAGCTGCAATGATAGGAAGTAGGAATTGGAGAGTTGGATGCTTGATTGAGATACTGGAGATGGTGTAGTTATTAGTGTTGACAAGCCTGTGGCTATAATTTTAGTTGAGTGAGGGTGGGCAGAGGAAGAGATCGAATGACTCAGGATACTGGGTGAATTATCCACATGGAAAATGAGTTCTCCCAGAAGGAGGACAAGAGTTGGGATGGAGAGAAAGACTGAAATGGAAACTATGTAAGTCTAGCGAAGTAAGGAGAAAGGGAGGAGAGGAAAATGTAGTATAGCCAGATATGAGCTTCAAAGAACTGGTATTTTTAAAGGATCAAAAATGGAGAAATTATTTGAGAAAAATAGGAGAGAGTTATGATAAAACCTTTACTACCTCTTGGCCCTTGGATATGCAGTTGAGGAGTGAGAAGGAAAAAGGGAGAAAGGAGTTGGGGGAGGGAGAAAAAGAGAAAAGTTTCATTTGAGAGAACCTGAGGGGCAATAGTATCTTGAAGGGATGGCCAATTCAGTAAGTGCTGGAGCTGGAAAGAATGTTTAGAGAAATATTGAGGACGTAGGAAAGCCTAGCCAGTCATTCGGGAATGTACAGTATAAGATTGGGAGTGGGATGGGCCAAAAAAGTTTAAAAGCCACTGAACAATGGGATAGATGAGTGGATGTACAGAATTATTGTGGGGATGAGTGATGGGTGATAATGTATGATCAGAGGGAATTGATTATTTGGTTACTCCTGAGATAGGAATGTGATGTGCAGTGGTATTAATTTTGATAAATGTTAGAACAGAGTATACAATTGAAATATGGTCCTGACTGTGGGCTGTCTGTGTGACTCAGACAAAGACACTGGCCGTATACCTAAAAGTATATGTGTTAAATAGTAATAGATGGAGGAAGTCTTGGGACTGTTTCTCTTACATTAATAATCTCAAGGCAGATAATACAGATGACTATTCTTTACATAATAAAATTGAGATGGATATTGTAGACTGCATTAAATTATATTTTCCACCTATTTAGCACCCATAAGTTTAAAGCAGAAAATGAGACTTGAAGAGTAAGGTCTGCATAACCAATGTTTTACATATAATAGACATTTTATGCAATCATTTATCCCACAGAAAAATTTTTTAGCACATTCTATGCTTAGGCATTATTGCAGACTCTCAAGATAGAGTAAGGGAAGTCCCTGTCATTATAGACCTACAGGTCAGGAAGAGAATTAAACCCTACAGAAAATAATTTGTGTGACTATTTCCACAGTTCTTCCAAGGATGTGTACACAGCTAGTGCCCAGGCCGGATGTAAAGGAGACAGTTTTACAGAGTAGCTGCCTTAGTTTGAATAGAGCTGCTCTGTAAGTATTGGGTTAAAACTCATTCCCATCTTTTGCACAAGTCCTTTAATGACCTGCTATTCGCTAAAGCTGCAAGAAGTTATTTTTCAAGTAGAACTCTTCAAAACTTGTTTTCAGTAATGAATTTCAATCCTCCAGCTTTTCAATTAACTACAAGTCCTTTTTTTTTTAACTTTTTTTTTACAAGTCCTTTTTAATGAGCTCAAAGTGTAGTCCACCTAATTTTTTTTTTTAATATATTCCCATTGATCTCCTTAAAAAGTCTTATTCCTCACTTGGGATTTTACACTAAGTGGATTTTTCAGTACAAAATCATAGATCCCAGATATTCTTTACTTTTTTGCAAAAGCTTACAGAGTTTCCACAAATTTGTGAATATACTAAAAAAACAGTGAATTGTAAACTTTAAAATGGTGAATTTTATGGTATGTGAATTGCATCTCAATTTTTAAAAAATTTGAAAGATAGTAAAGTGCATTGTTCTTGATTTTGTGAAAAGGCATTAACTATAGGCTACTGTACATATTCTGGAATAAATCTGAAATTTTTTAAAAAGATTTTATTTATTTGACAGAGAGATCGAAGTAAGCAGAGCAGCAGGCAGAGGGAGAGGGAGAAGCAGGCTCTTCACTGAGCAGAGAGCCCGATGCGGGGCTCGATCCCAGGACGCTGGGATCATGACCTGAGCCGAAGGCAGAGGCTTTAACCCACTGAGCCACCCAGGCGCCCCTCTTTTTTTTTTTTTTTTTTTTTTAAGATTCTACTTATTTATTTGACAGAGATCACAAATAGGCAGAGAAGCAGGCAAAGAGAGAGGGGAAGCAGGCTCCCTGCTGAGCAGAGAGCCTGATGCGGGCTCCATCCCAGGACCCTGGAATCATGACCTGAGCTGAAGGCAGAGGCTTTAACCCACTGAGCCAACCAGGCACCCCAAGTTCCTAAATTTCATTAGCATGGTCAAAAGCATATTAATGCTGATAATAGAAATAGCAACTATTTTTTTTAAAGATTTTATTCATTTGACAGACAGATCACAAGTAGGCAGAGAGGAAGGCAGAAAGAGGGGGGAAGCAGGCTCCCCACTGAGCAGAGAGCCCCATGCAGGGCTCCATCGCAGGACCCTGGGATCATGACCTGAGCTGAAGGCAGAGGCTTATTAACCCACTGACCCACCCAGGCGCTCCAGAAATAGCAACTATTTATTCAGAATTTACAAGTCAACATGACTATAAAATACATGTCTATTTTGTTAATTGTTGTCTTTCCCTAACCCCCAAAATGTTAGCTCTGAACCAGGGACTTTTTGTTTTGATGATGATCTTATACCCAGCATGTGGCAAATTTGTTTAGGATATTTGTTCAGTGACTTAATGAAAGCTGCATTGCAGCAGCATCATACGTGCATTACCTTGTTTGATCTTTGTAAGGATATGAGTGGTCATTTACAGATGAGAAAAGTGACCTTAGAAAAAATCGTCTTTGCTTTTCAAATTGGGGCATGAATATCTCTTGGGGGTATATACTATATGGAAAGCCATAGAATTAGAATGGTACTTGAATGATACTTGGATGTATTAGTTTTACTTGATCATTTTGGGTAGGTAGAACATCGTTTTTACATTAAAAGAAACATGGCTTGGGGCGCCTGGGTGGCTCAGTTGGTTAAGTGTCTGCCTTCAGCTCAGGGCATGATCCTGGATCCTGGGATTGAGCCTTGAGCCCTGCTTCTGGCTCCCTGGTCAGTGGGGAGTCTGCTCTCCCCTTGCTCACGCTCTTTCTCTCAAGTAAATAAATAAAATCTTTAAAAAAACTTAAGGGACACCTGGATCGCTCAGTTGTTAAGTGTCTGCCTTCAGCTCCGGTTGTGATCCCAAGATCCTGGGATTGAGTCCTGCATGAGCCCTGCATGAGCCCCACATCAGGCTCCTTGCTCGGCGGGAAGCCTGCTTCTCCCTCTTGCACTCTTCCTGCACGTGTTCCCTCTTTCGCTGTCTCTCTGTCAAATGAATAAATAAAATCTCTAAATTTAAAAAAAAATACAAAAAAACTTAAACATGGCTAATTTTTAAAATAAAGTACAAAATTGCAGGATTTAAGATAAAAATGAGTCCTTTTGGCTCTAGTCATAGAATATGTACAGTTCCAAACTGTCACTCAGCTTTAATTCAAAGCCAAGCTGGGAAAAGTGATTATTTAGAATAAAAAATTAAATTCCTGCTGTTTGGACTATGCTGTGTGACGGCTTACGTGGTATACACAACAGGGATGATTTTAAAAGTATTTCTGTATCCTTAACTTTTGTGTGTATACTCTTTCCTGTAGTTGATCTAAGCATGCACCTGAGATGGAGGTACAAGCTCTTTTTTCTCCCGTTCCCCTTTCGTAATCTACCTTCTCTCATTTTATAGGAGAGCACACTTTTTACTTGTCCGCAGTATTACCATGGTGCAGAATGTGTGAACTCTAGTAAAGGAGTAATTTGAGATACTGGTGTTGATGCCAAGAAAATGAATTACTTGGTAACAGTTAAGTCTTTCTGCCAGTATAATTCTTTGTCTGAAATTTATAGAGAACTTAATGTAGATGTTAAATATTAAAAATTTTTGATGATTCACAATGCGATATATATATATTTTTTAAAGATTTTATTTATTTATTTGTCAGAGAGCGAGCGAGAGAGCGAGCACAGGTAGACAGGGTGGCAGGCAGAGGCAGAGGGAGAAGCAGGCTCCCTGCCGAGCAAGGAGCCCGATGTGGGACTCGATCCCAGGACGCCGGGATCATGACCTGAGCCGAAGGCAGCCGCTCAACCAACTGAGCCACCCAGGCATCCCCACAATGTGATATTTTGACATATAACTCAAAAGAAGTTCAGAGAGTGACAATAAAACTCATTCTATTTACTCATTTATGCAAACAAGTTTTCTTGGTGCTCATCTTTAAAACATGAAAAGTAGGAACAGAATTGGTTCTAAATCTTGGCCCATTCTAGCAGCTAGTAATATGCATCCAAGCCCCTGAAGTTAGTTCTAAATTAAAAAAAAAAATCTCTTCTTTAATACATCTAATTTTTATTTCACTTACTAATGTGTAATTTACTGTTTGGGGCAGTTATATGCTACTGAGATGGTAAACCAGAAATTTATTAACTTTTTTTAAAAAATCACTAAGTACTTTATGATCACAAAAAGTTTAAAAAAATAATTTCATGATGTATAAATGATCACTGAAAAGTTTTCAAGTTGAAAATAGGAAATAACTTTGGGAATGGAATTATTCAAAGAGAAAAAGGAGTGAAATAAAATGTTTAACCATTGAAGAGTTTGTTCACGTGTTAAGTGGTTGGTGGGTATATTTAGATTGTGTTAGATACGTTTTAAAGTGACATGTTTATTATCAAAATGTCAACATTTAAAATATTGTAGTACTGGGACGCCTGGGTGGCTCAGTTGGTTGGACGACTGCCTTCGGCTCAGGTCATGATCCTGGAGACCCGGGATCGAGTCCCGCATCAGGCTCCCAGCTCCACGGGGAGTCTGCTTCTCCCTCTGACCTTCTCCTCGCTCATGCTCTCTCACTGCCTCTCTCTCAAATAAAGAAATAAAATCTTTAAAAAAAATAAATAAAATAAAATATTGTAGTACATTCTTTGCAATTACTTACATTAAAGTTTGAAATAGTCTTGATGTCAGCTTTGAAATGTAGGTGAGGTATTTTCAAATATTTTTTAGCCAGTAGGAATGTAGAAATGTTTGAGAAATCACTGGTTGATGACACATGCTCTTCATCCACTTCTTTAATTACCCTCTTCTAGCCTGAGTCAAGCTAGGTCAACTGAAAGGCTACATGATAATTAGACCACACTGGTATTTAGTCCCTTTAAGAACCACCGTCTCCAAGTTTCCTTTAAATTTTATGTTCTTGGCTTTTAATGGAGGTCACTGAAAAAGAAGAAGCATTTGAAATTTACTTAATATTTGTTGTGATATTAATGCCTTTAATTTTTTTCTAGACTTAATACCAGAACAGCTTTGTTTTCCTTTTGATATCTTTCCTCCTCTCTGACCTGATATCTATATGATTTAATGTTTCTCTTTTCACCCAGACTTCTAAAAATTTTAGATCCACTTTTGATGCTCAGTGCTAGTATTGATCACTATTAGTCTTTTCTTTCTTTTTTTTTTTTTTTTTAAGATTTTATTTATTTGACAGAAATCACAAGTAGGCAGAGAGGCAGGCAGAGAGAGAGAGAGAGAGGAGGAAACAGGCTCCTTGCTGAACAGAGAGCCCGATGCAGGGCTCGATCCCAGGATGCGGGGCTCGATCCCAGGACCCCGGGATCATGACCTGAGCCGAAGGCAGAGGCTTTAACCCACTGAGCCACCCAGGCGCCCCACTATTAGTCTTTTCAAAAGGAAATTTGTTTTCCCCTGTCACTAATTCTATAGTTTTAAAAATTTTTATTGAATATTTGTTCTTTCTGAGTGTACAAAGATCCACCTCAGGTACTTATTGGAAAAAGATAAAGTAAACTTTTGAAAAGAATTTATAGATTTATTTTTGTATTCCTCCTAGCACCTAAGGGGATA
Source organism: Mellivora capensis (assembly GCA_004024625.1). NCBI lineage: Eukaryota > Metazoa > Chordata > Mammalia > Carnivora > Mustelidae > Mellivora > Mellivora capensis. The sequence continues at coordinate 18,252 of PISX010003048.1, forward strand.
AAATAGAGTCTCAAAAATTATTTGAGTTATTTGAGTGCTTTCAGCCTAATATATACATTATTATAAAATACATTAAATTTTGATTTGAGGGCTAGCTTATATACCGAGATTTAGCAAGGTGTTAAACTTTTCTTTCTAATATTAGAATGTGCGTGTTTGCTAATTTTTTTAAAAAGATTTTATTTATTTGACAGATCACAACTAGGCAGAGAGAGAAGGGAAGCTGGCTCCCCGATGAGCAGAGAGCGCAATGCGGGACTCGATCCCAGGACTCTGAGACCGTGACCTGAGCCAAAGGCAGAGGTTTAACCCACTGAGGCACCCAAGCACCCCATGCGTGTTTGCTATTTTAATTTTGTGGTATAAGAAACTTCTGCTTTACTTTTCTTATACTGAAAAGAAAGATTACAACTATTAAAAAAGTGTTTGCTTTATAACTCCTAAGTTTATGATGGATTAGTCGTTATTTAGAAGGATTCAGATGGGGGTGCCTAGGTAGCTCAGTAGGTTGGGCCTCTGCCTTCGGCTCAGGGTCCTGGGTTGGAGCCCCGCATGGGGCTCTCTGCTCAGTGGGGAGCCTGTTTCCCCCCTCTGCCTGCCTCTCTGCCTACTTGTGATCTCTGTCAAATAAATAAATAAAATCTTTGAAAAAAAAAAGGATTCAGTCATACAACTGGACATAAACATGACTCTTTGGCATTCCTCAGGTGAGAGTCCTAATAAAATTTAGTGTTTTTGTGACAGTTTGTGGGAAAACCAGTTAGTCCAGTTTTTCAGATCCCATGCCACTGTTTTGGAATACAAAATAAATTAGTAAAAAAAATTCTGTCTTCAGAGCTTTCAAGCCAGTTAAAGGGAGAAAACATAATAAAAATCAAAATAAGATCAAGAGAAAAGTAACACAGTAGCTTCTTGAATAATTTCTTTCTCCATCCCACTGAGGAATGCACTCTTTATCAGACAGTGGAGTTATGTATTTTGAATACTTTTAGCCAGATTTTTCTTCTAATTTTTACTCATTGCATCAAAAACACAAGTTAATGAAAAAAGTAATGATCTTACCATTGTAGCACCAATAATTTTATATGTTTCATGCTTCCTTCTAGTCTTTGTGAATTCAGGATTCATTTAGAATAGACCCTGCTGTCTCTAGTCATTTTTGTAACAATGAGAATCTTAAGAGGCTCCACTGTTTCCTCATACAAAAAGTTGCAATATACTTCTGTGTCTGCTGATGCCATCTTGTTCTAATACCAGCAGAGTATATTATTGTTCTTTAATAAAGAGTGGAAACATTAAAAACCAAACAAGGTATTTAGTGATATATACTAATTTTAACTAGTGGCAGGAAAAGTTCTCTATAAGTTTAAGATTGAATATTAACTATTTTAGAGTTTGGGTAGCTTCACCTAGGGCCTTAGAATGCTCTACATGTCAAACGAGGGGTATCCAAACCTGTGCATCACAGAATTACCGGGAGAGTTTTCTTTTCTTTTTTTAAATATTCGTTTATTCATTTGAGAGAGAGAGAGTATGTGGCTGTGTGTGCGTGTGCAGGTGAATGGGGAGGGGTCCAAGGGAGATAGAAGCAGAGCAGCAGACTCCCTGCTGAGCACAGAGCCCCATGGGAGGCTCAATTCCAGGACCCTGAGATCATGACCTGAGCCAAAATCAAGAGTTGAATGCTTAGCTGACTGAGCCAGGTAGGTGCCCCATCCAGAAGAGCTTTAAAAAATACACATTCCTGGGCTTCACACTTTTACAGATGGCATTCTAAGTGGTTATTTTGCAGCTTGTCAGATTTGCTTACTTCTAAATAATTTTTTGAAAATCTATAAAAATAGGAAGCTAAATGCCTAAGAGACATTGTTATTCTTATTTAAGATGAATATATCTTGGGGCCCCTGGCCAACGTAGTTGGAAGAGCAGGCGATTCTTCATCTTGGGGTTTGGGGTTGAGCCCCATGTTGGCTGTACAGATTACTAAAAAAAATAGTAAAAAAAAAAAAAAGGATGAATATGCCTCATAAAGGTAAGCACATACATTGGAAAAAGACTGAGACAGAGGAAGGACAAGCATGCCCAGTACATACAGAGAAGAGGGGATGGGGTAGCGGGTATGTGGAGAGGATGGTAATGGAGACATATTTAGTAGTGGGTCCAAGTAATACCATAATTGTGCTAATTGTCAGTTTAATATATTCTGATGCTTAACCTTTCTAGACATTGGTAACATTCTTAAAGCAGAGGTCACAAACTCAACACCTAGGGTTCAGACAGGTAATGCAAACATGAGTTGTTGAGAAATTTTGCTAGAAGAGAACCCTTGACACCTCTTGTGAGCAGCCATTGTTAATTAGTTATGGCCTGTTGTGGCCTAATCAAGTCCAGTATTTCTAGATCCTTGAGTTTTTAAGAAAAGCTAGAATCTGGATTTTATGTGAAATCTCCAGATTTGTAGATGTTCGTTCATTTTATTAGACACTAAAAACTGAACAAAATACATCTATAGGTTAAACTTGGTTCTCCTGCCACCAATTTGCAATCTTTGTTTCAGAGTAGCGTTTCTCCAAGTGGTCCCTGGATCAGCAGCAGCAGCATCACCTGAGACCTTAATAGAAATTCGAGTTCCCAGGCCCCACCTCGGATCTCTACTGAATCAATCTCTAGTAGGAGTGAGGCCCAGGATTCTGTTTTAAGAGACCCTCTGGGTGGTTCTGATGTGTGCTGAAGTTTGAAAACCATTGTTGTGCAGCCTGGAAGTTGATAGCACAATTTTTATCTGAGGATAGTTTTAAAGACAAAAATTGATTGACTATCCTATAGATTTTATCAAGTATATTTCTATGTCAAAAATACCAGAGGTATATTGTTTTCAGATACAGATGACCATATATGTATGTGTCTATATATGTATATATACATATGTATGTGTGTATATATACATATATATACATATAAACCAAAATGTGATTTAATCATTGTATATTCTGATTCTGGATACACACACACACATGTATTCTCTGTGTGTGTATATATATACACATGTGTATACACACACACATATACATATATGTATATACATATGTATATATACACACACATATACATATATGTATATATACATATATGTGTGTATACACACACACACACACACACACACAGAATACATGTGTGTGTGTGTATCCAGAATCAGAATATACAATGATTAAATCACATTTTGGTTTTCTCCTTCCTTGCCCCCCTGCCCGTCTACCTCCTGTGGTTGTTAGAGCATTCATTGCAAATGAACTTAATAGCAGCTCTGCCACATTTTGACTTCAGTAGAACACATCTTAGATTTTATTTAATAGTTGATTATAACTAGTTAAGTTTTTGGCCAAATTGAGTTCTGTTTGCTAGAATTAGAACTTCCATTTCTAATTATCTTTTTATATGGGAGTGAAATTTAACTTATGTGGTTTTATGTAAGCCTGGCCTCCTGATAGCTGACCAGTTCACATTTCAATGGCCACGTATGCCATTATTTTCCTCCATTCTCAAGTGTTGAGATGATTGCTGTACTAATTATTGTTCTGAAAACCCTCCTTTTTGTGTTACCCATAAATGCATTTGTTCATTTAAAAATCCCAGTATCATGCTAATCAAATTAATTATGGATTTCATAATTTTCTTATATTTTAAAGTACACAGAAAGCTTTTATTTTATGTATTTATTTTTTAAAATATTTATTTGACAGAAATCACAACTAGGCAGAGAGGCAGGCAGAGAGAGAGGAGGAAGCAGGCTCTCTGCTGAGCAGAGAGCCCGATGCTGGGCTTGATCCGAGGACCCTGGGATCATGACCTGAGCCAAAGGCAGAGGCTTTAACCCACTGAACCACCCAGGCGCCCCACAGAAAGCTTTTAAGTGAGAAAACTTCATGTATGTCTTGGATAATGAAGTGCTAAAGATGTGAGCTTGAGTATTTATAATGCTGAGATTGAGAAGTTTGGAATAATCTGATTTAAAGTAATGGATAATCATATTTGTCTTTCTCTGATTGACTTTGCTTAGCATAATCTCCAGCTCCATCCATATGATTTCACTTGTGTGGAATTTAAGAGACAAAACAGGGGTGCTTGGCTGGCTCAGTCAGAGGAGCATGTGACTCTTGATCTCAGAGTCATGAGTTTGAGCCCCATACTGGGTGTAGAGATTACTTAAGTAAGTAAAAAAAAAAAACTTAAAAAAAGAGACAAACCAAGAAACAAACTCTTAATTATAGAAAACTGTTGGTTACTAGAGAGGAAGTCGGTGGGGGGGATGAGGGAAATAGGTTATGGGGATCAAGGAGGGCACTTGTAATGAGCACTGGGTGATGTATGGAAGTGTGGAATCATTATTTGTACATCTGAAACTAATATTACACCATATATTAACTAAGTGGAATTTAAGTAAAAACTTGAAAGTAATGGCTAACAAATTAATTCATCAAATTATATTTGTATGTAATATTTGCTAATGAAAACATGCTTATATCCACAGGGTAAACCAGACTTGAATACAACATTGCCAATTAGACAAACCGCATCAATTTTCAAACAACCAGTAACCAAAGTCACAAATCATCCTAGTAATAAAGTGAAATCAGACCCACAACGAATGAATGAGCAGCCACGGCAGGTAAGGATCTAATTGACTCTCCAGTCTTATTTGTCAGAAAATTCTGGTATTTTTACCAGACATAGTTCAAGTAAACTGGTTAAAATGGAAAATATTTGGAAAGAAAACTGTTTTATGTCCTAGGCTATTGGATGAATGCTGGAGAATAATATCATATTTAGGTAAAATGTTTTAAGAAAAAAGTTAATTAAAAATGAATCTAAATTAATATTATGGACTACATTTTTATGCTTTTGTGTGGTAATTGTACATTAGATTTGCTTCTGCTAATCTTAGTTTTTTCCTAAAGATTATCTTTCCAGGGGATAATATTTCCCGAGGGGATGAACCATGAAGTTTGTGTTGCTTAGCTTAAAAATATTTTCTATTTATAGAAACTACTTTTTGTTCTGATTTCTTATTATATGAAAGCTGTCCCTCCCCTTTTGAAAAACAGAATTAAATAAGCTTTGTCAATATGGTATATTGTCCTGTGACTTCCATTTTTGCAGAAATTGAGTTTATATTTCTCTCTCTTTATTGCTTCAAGCTGTATTGCACCAGAATCTGTTCTTAGAAAAAAAGTATTATCTGAGAGGCCTCCCTGCTGCTTAATAATGTCACACAGACAGGGGAGGAAGACTTGACAAAATACTTAGCTTTCCAAATAACCTTGCTTATTCACTCCCTAATTATGGTCAAAAAGCTTAGGTACTTCGGGAATTTTTAGTAGCAATTGGGGTGAGGGAGTGGAGGGAGAAACATCTGTGCATATTTTTTCTCTCCTTTCTCTTCCTCCTCCCACTTACAGATTAGAAATGCTGATTTACCTACGATTATCTTTTGCTCTCATACTCCCCGTTTAGATGCCTCACTCCACCTTTTTATTTGAATTTTGTTTTTCACTAGTCCCTCAAGTGTCTCACCTCCAGACTTCATAAAGGATTGGGCCAAAACTTTCAGACAGTTGCTCTAGAAGAAACTACATAAAGAAATTCAGTTCCCACATCCTCTGTAGTGTTTTTTCCTCTTCAGGTGAGCCAGGAAAACAGAAGATATTTGGAGCCACATTGGATCAGCATCTTGCTATAGATGTCTCAAGATTTGAAGTTCTAAACTTGCTTTACTGTTGGTCCCCAAGAGATTCAACAGGGGCCATGTAAGTGTATCACATCCAATATAAAAGATGCGTACCTGCATGTGCCTTTAGGCTCTTGTCACCACTTAGGTTTTCTTTGGGCCATTCGGCATTCTGTACCAGGCTTTTCCTTTCTGTTTTACTATTGCACCCAGTGATAGTCACCAAATCACTGGTAGTTTTAGTATATTCATGACAACAGGGAAGGAATTCTGCCATTCTGAACTTTGCCCACCTTGATAAAGCCATTCCCTGATTGTATTCTTTCTTAGAGACTGTCTAAAGTCTTGAACATCTTGTCCTTTGGCTTTTTGGTGATTTTTAAATCATTTCCTTGTAAAGATTTTTATCAATTGAAATTTTTCAAAGTATGTAATTGGGTAAGACAGTTTGCTTCAAAAAGCCCAAAAGATAAAGAAAGTGGAATAACTAGTAATAATAGTTCCATATTGGAAATTTGAGTTGTCTTACTGAGAATAGGTAGTAGATGGATTTTAGTCTCATCTTTTCCTTGTCAAATAATTCTCAGTATAGTCTATAAACCCAAATATTTTACAGATGAATTGAGTAGCAAATTATAGTGACTTAAACAGTAATTTAATTGTTCTCTGTACCTAAGTTTAGTCACAGATTTGAACAACTGTAGTAATTATATTCACCGGGTGTTTACCTGGCCGTAGAGACACTGGTAATGGAGATTTTTAAAACTGAAGTAGTCAGATCAGTTGCTCCTTATTCACTGATACATTGGGTAGTTTTACATTGTCCTTCTTTTTTTTTTTTTTTTTTTAATTTTTTTTTTTTAAGATTTTATTTTTTATTTATTTGAAAGAGATCACAAGTAGGCAGAGAGGTAGGCAGACAGAGGGGGAAGCAGGCTCCTCACTGAGCAGGAAGCCCGATGCGGGGCTCGATCCCAGGACCCCGGGATCATGACCTGAGCCGAAGGCAGAGGCTTTAACCCATGAGCCACCCAGGCGCCCCTACATTGTCCTTCTTTTATTAAAGTTTATGACATTGTTTTCAAATGAAAAGAATATGTCAAAAAAGCTAAATCCCAACCCCCCCCATCTTATGTCATTTTAACTCAGATCTTTTGAGGGTTTTATCTTCCTTTTAGCTTGCACAGACAGGAAGTGTTAAAATTATTTAGGAAGTTACTTCTCCAAAAGTTTGAACTGTTTTTCCCTTTATCCTCATGTCACCTGACAGTTTTTGGTGTTTTTGATTATACCAAGACATTAGTTGACTTTCCCCTGTCTTTATCTTCAGCATTAGAGTTTAGGTAATATTTGACTATTGTCGCACTAATAGGATTTCAGAATAAAGGACTGGGCATTGGGCAACTCTAGGAAAATAGCAGAGACAACTTTTATATTAATGTTTTGAAAAGCATAATGTCATTCTGACTATTGCAGTATAGATCCTGGTTTTTAAGTAAAGGAAAGATGTTGATTTAAATTATATTTTGACAAATATATGTCAGATACATGCTAATCAGCTCTCGTTGTGGAGATAGTTGACAAAAAAAAAATAGGCAAAAATAATTCTTCCAACTGTGCTTTTCCACAGCCTCGCTGAACCAGATTGGCAGTATAAATTGCCAGATAGTCCATTTGGAGAAGTTATTTTGATCATCCAGTAAAAAAACTAGACAAAGAGGTTTCTTTTTTGAGGTTCCTATGGATATAAATGTTTTTATGCCTTAACTATGTCACAGTCTTAATAAGGTATTCAAGCCATTGGTATTGTAATTCTTTTTAGAGAGTTGAATTTTGAGACCTATAACTAGGATTAGATTTTTGGATCTTAACTAGGTTCTACTTTGAATAGGTTGAAGTGATTAATTTAGATGTGAAACAATCATATAAATTAATAATTCTGTCTTATATAACATCCTATGCCTGCATCACCATATGACAGTCTGATTTGAATTCAGTAAAATATATGAATTATAAATTTCTAGTGTATTGATTCCTTGAAACTGCCTTAGCTTTAAAATTACAAATTAGGGCATGTGAACAAAAATGCATCAAACAGAATTCATCAGGGATTTCTGCCTATAATTAAAACTACATGGTAGAGATGGAATCTGTAAAACCTGGTTATGATAGGGTGAATAGCTAGATATTTATATGTCTACTATCAGCATATTTGATAAGTGCTTGTCCTTTCATTAGATTAAAAAGATATCTGGAGTGGGGTGAAGGGTACTCTAGCAACTATAAGACTATTATCACAAACAGTAAGATCACTGAAATGTCCTTTTCTGGTCAAATATGTAAAGCATGTCCAGAAATTTTTTTAACCTAATTGAATTATGATTTTGCTGTTAAGGGTATGTTTCCCAGTTTTCTTCCTTAAATATATGAAGAAATCATGTTTCTGTTTCTTATCTCTTTAATGCTGTCATCTTTGACACTTTCTGGTCTCTTGCTTTTTCTTTTATCCTCAACTCAAAGAAACTTCATTGTTGAACCATTGCTGCTTCTTTTTAATTATTATAGGGTGCTCATAGGCTATGGATGTTTTTGATAGTCTTTGAATTAATTACATATCTTACAGAATATTCACTTTTTTAAACCAAAATATAAATATTTAAAAATCAGCAAAGAAGTGGATTTAAATGTTATATTTGATCCTGGATTTTTTCCTTGTCTTTGCTAATTCTTCTCTTAAAAGATAAGAAACTTTACTCTCTTCAAGAAGTCAGCCTTTTTTTTTTTTTTAAGGATTTTCCGCCCCAGCTTTATTGAGATATAACTGACATATAACGTTGTGTAAATTGGAGGTCTACAATGTGATGGTGGTTTGACACACATATACACTGCAAAATGATAACCACAATAAGGTTAGGTAACACAGCCATCACTTCACACAATTGCCATTCTTTTGTTGTGGTGGTGGTGGTCTTGGTGAGAATAGTTCAGATCTCTCTTAGCAACTTTCAAGTATACAATACAGTATTGTTATCTATGTTCACCATGCTGTACATTAGGAACCCAGAACTTACTCATCTTATAACTGGAAGTTTATGCCCTTTGACCAATTCCTCTCCATCCACCCCCACCCCCAGCCACCATGAGTCTTCTCTTTGTTTCTATGAGTTCAGCTTTTTTAGATTTCACATGTAAGTAAGATCATATAGTATTTGTCATTCTCTCTCAGACTTATTTCACTTAGCATAATGCCCTCAGGGTTCATCCATGTTGTTATAAATGGCAGGATTTTCTTCCTTTTGATGAGTGATAATATTTCTTTAAGCATTCATCTGTTGATGGACACTTAGGTTGTTTCCATGTCTTGGCCATTGTGAATAATATTACTGTGACATGGGGTTGTAGGTACTTCTTAAAGGCAGTGACTTCAATTCCTTTGGATATGTACTCAGAAATGGGATTGCTGGATCACCTGAGAGTTCTATTTTTAATTTCTTGAGGAACCCCCACATTGTTTTCCATAGCAGCTGTACCAATTTACATTCCTACCAACAGTGCATGAGGGTTCCCTTTTCTCCACATCCTTGCTAGCACTGAATAGCCTTTGTTGTTGTTGTTTTTTAAGAATTTTTAATTTATTTATTTGACAGAGAGAAAAATCACAAGTAGTCAGAGGCAGGCAGAGAGAGAGACGGGGAAGCAGGCTCCCTGCTGAGCAGAGAGCCCGATGTGGGCCTCGATCCCAGGACCCTGGGATCATGAGCTAGGCCAAAGGCTGAGGTTTTAACTAACCACTGAGCCACCCAGGCGCCCTCTTGTCTTTAGTAACTAAGAGTGAATATTTTAAAATATGTTAGAAGAAACTTTTAAGATGAAATTAAATTTTAAAAATATGTGCACTCTAAAGACATTGTGTATGAAAATCTTATAAAATATTTCAGTATTTAGTTATTATAACCCATAAAATTACTCTTTATTCTAGACATTCTAACAGCATTTACTCCTTCCTAAGCTCAGAAGGTTACTTCTAGTATAGTCCTATATTAGTGGTTTTATGACTGAGAAATAGACAAGCTAAAGCACGGAGTTCCATAGAGGATATTATATTCCTTTTCTCTAGATAGAAACATTGGCTGCCTGGGCAGAGGACCTAGACGACATGTTGTCTGGTACTACTTAAAAGCATTATTCTGGGTGATGTAGGAAAGATCCCCTGTACAAAGGTTCAAATAAATAGTGTAGACATAGACATGTGCTATAGGTGTTCCAGAAGGATGATTTTACTGTGGCTAGGAGGGTTGGTGAAGTCTTTGGAAAAGATACAGGACATATGCTGGACTTCGCAGACTGAGTGGATTTAGAAAAGCAGATGGGAGGGTGAAGATTTTCCAATTAGGGAGAGTAGTGTTAGCAAAGCTCTTAAAATGGGAATGGGCAAGGAATGAGAAGGTAAGTTGTTTGGGTATCAGGGTTTCCATGGGAAGTAGTGGGAGTTGAGAATGTTGTAATGGGCTTCCTTAAATGTCAGTCTTTACAATTTTAAATATGTTATCATTTGCTATATTTATAAGAGAAAAAATTTGGGATAGACAAAATTTCTCATAATTCTTTTTTTATAATATAATTATAATAGTATTTTAGCATTTTTTAATATTCTTTCAATATTTTTTTATTTAAAAAAACTTTTTTTAAAGATTTTTACTTATTTAACAGAGAGAGAGCACAAGTAGGCAGAGAGGCAGGCAGAGAGAGCGGGGGAAGCAGGCTCCCTGCTGAGCAGAGAGCCCGATGCGGGGCTCGATCCCAGGACCCTGAGACCATGACCTGAGCCGAAGGCAGAGGCTTAACCCACTGAGTCACCCAGGTGCCCCCAATACTTTTAAAAAAAGATATTATTTATTAGAGAGAAAGAGAGTGAGCACAAGTGGGGAGAGGGAGAGAAAGAAGCCGATTCCCCACTGAGCAGGGAGCCTGATGTGGGGCTCAATCCTATGACCCAAGCTGAAGGCAGACACCCAACTGAGTGAGCCACGCAGGTGCCCCTATTCTTTCAATATTTTAATGCATCTTTTTTTTTTAAATTTATTTATTTGTCAGAGAGAGAGGGAGAGAGAGTGAGCAAGCACAGGCAGACAGAGTGGCAGGCAAAGGCAGAGGGAGAAGCAGGCTCCCTGCCGAGCAAGGAGCCCGATGTGGGACTCGATCCCAGGACGCTGGGATCATGATCTGAGCCGAAGGCAGCCGCTTAACCTACTGAGCCACCCAGGCGTCCCTTTAATGCATCTTTTGATAGTATCTTTGATCATCTTTTGATAGTCACAGTATATATACATATATAGACATACTTTAATATGTATACATACCATCATACACGTTATCCAGGTTTTATATAATTAATGTGCTATGATTTTATGATTAATTTATATTGCCCCAACAACTGTGTATTATGCTAGCATGATTTACTTGACCATTTCGATAGTGTTATTTCCAATTTTTCACTATCATAGGTAGTTCTCCAGGGAGTCTTATATATGTATGTTCCTTCCTATATTTTATATTGTTTCATCAGACTAGATTCCCAGAAAACAATTAGTGTGAATATATATGATTTTTTATAGATACTGGCAAATAAATTGCCAAAGGGTTACACCAATTTGTTTATTTGTTTATTTATTTAAAGATTTTATTTATTTATGACAGAGAGATAGCCAGAGAGGGAACACAAACGCAGGGGAACTGGAGAGGGAGAAACAGGCGCCCCACTGATCAGGGAGCCCAATATGGGGCTCCATCTGCAGGGATCCTGACCTGAACCAAAGGCAAATGATTTATGACTGAGCCACCCAGGTGCCCCAGGGTTGCAACAATTTTAAAAAGTCTGTGGATAAGTTATGTGCATATCAGTTTTAGCTTACCTTCATTGCCATCGAACATTATCGGAACTTTTTCTTATTGCTAATTCAATATATAAAAAACGGTATTTCATTGTAAATTTGCGTTTATTTGAATACTCATGTAGTTGAACAAACTAAAGCATTTGTGTTTAACTTTGCAAATGAGAAGTGTTTAGAGGATTTTGAATAAGGGAGTAGCTTTTTTATTACCCCTCTGAACCGAATGTAAATGTATCTCCTTGTGGCCTAAGGCTAATTCCAACATCTGTGCTCCCCAAATGCATTCCCTCCTACCTTGTCAGAGATCTCACTCAATGGATTGTGTCAACTACAATTCACCATCAACTTCTCTCTCTAAATAGCTTCTTCCCCAAAGCTTTTAAATATACACAAATCTTCCCTATCTTAAAAAAATTATTCATTTTACTCTGTGTCCCTTTTAAGATTTGCTTTTCTTTCTTTTCCTTTGATAGTCAAGTTTCTTGGAATTGTGTGTATTTAATACCTACCTTATCTCTTGGTATTTATATCTCTGAAATACCACTTTTGTTCCTGCTCAGCCATTTGAATGGTTCTCATCTAGATTGCTGATGATTCCTATTAAATTGGATGGACAAATTTCAGTCCTTTTTTTAAATTAAAAATTTTTTTCTTTTTTTTTCTAAATAAATTTCAGTCCTTAAATTGCAATACTTGACCTGTTTTAGCATTAAGCACTATGACTACCCCTGGCTCCTGAAATACTTCTTTATTCTGTGACTCTGTATTCTTGGTTTTCCTCCTTCCTTGTTTTTTCTCACTCCCCTTCTTCGGTTCCTTTTTCTCTATCCATCTTTTAAAATCATGGGGCTTCCCAGGGAATACTGTGCATTCTCTCTATGTAAGGCCTGCATGGATGATTTCATTCATTCTCATGGCTTCAGTTATCATCTATATGTTAATGATTTCCAAATTTGTGTCTTTACTCTGAGCTTCAGTTGTTTGTATCAATCCACTGTTAACATTGTTTGCTTGGAAGTCTCACCAGCACTTCTAATTCATCTTGTAATCTCAATCGTCCTATCAAACCAGCCCTTTCTTCTGTGTGCTGTACCTCAGTGAAAGTGCCACTGTCTACCTGGCTGCCTAAACCAGAACCCTGAGCATCTTTTTAAACTTTTCCCATTGTTTACTGCAAACATCTAATTAGCAAGCAAGTCCCATTGACTTTGTCTCTGTAAATACTCACTTGCTCCATCTCTATGCCAGGTAAACGGCATTTCATCTCCTCTCTCTGCTTCTTGTCTTATTCTCTTCAGTTCATTCTTCATACTGCATTCAGAAGCTCCAACTGACATGAAGATCTGATAGCGCTATTCTTCTGAAGACATTTCAATGATTCCTGTTAAATTTTAAGGAAAAAGCCACTAAATATGATGTACAAAGTCAAAACACCTGACATGACTCACAAAGCACTTCATAATTTGGCTTTTGCTTATCTCCTTGGCCTCTCTTTCTTTTCTTGTTCTACATGTGAATCACATGAAACTTTTTGCAGAGTTTTGGGTGTGCTATTCATCCCCCCACCCCATGCCCACATCCTGCCCTTGCATTCTCTGGTCATATCTCATGCTGTTTTCTTTCCTACATTTAATTACCCATTTTCTACTCCTCACTCAAGTCTGAACTTAGATATCCCTTTACCTGTTCAGAGAACCTCTTATCAAGTCTGGAGTTAGAGTTCCACTTTAGCATCTCTCCCTTCTCCTCTTCTGCTCTAACTCTATTAGTTATTCATTGCTTTATCCACAGTATCTCCATTATGTTAGTGTTTAATATGCGTTTGTTGAATTATGAATTAATGAACTTTTTAAATTAAAAATACTTTAACTGAGTCTTCAACCTGTGCCAGCACTTAGTTAAGTAGTGGGGATACTGCAGTGAACAGAATAGCTCCTGATCTCACAGATCTTATCTCCAACTGTGATAGGGAGAGAGACAGACAAATACGTATATATTTATCACGGTATGATAAAGCGCAATGAAAAAAAGAACAAAGGAGAGAATATGTGGTCTTCAACAGTGGAGAAGTATTGGGAGAACATTCTAGACAGAAGTCCTAACCTGGTTATTGTATGTAGTATGAGAAATGACTTAAGGCTAGGAGAACACTGAAGAAACTACAGGAAATTAAGGCATAAATGATAAGGTCTGTTTCTTGCTGGTCATGAAGTAATTGACAAAATTTGTTGACTTATCAGCCATGCCGTGAGGAGTCTCAGAATTTAGGTAATGGGGAGAATGATACCATTGATAGGAATATGAAAATATTGAGGGGTAGCTCAGTTTTTTAAAAATAATAAAATATGAATATGAGTATTAGAAAATTTGTGCCCTTAAAGCAATCATGGGATTTCCGGGTAGTAAAAGATGATGGATTAGAGCCCAGGAGAGAAAACTGGTTTGAAGACTTGTCAGTTTTTATGGAGGTAGTAGTTATGGTGAGAAGTTAGATGTAAATTTTTAAAAAATTAATGAATCCATGGGTTATTCATTCATAGTAACCTTTAATCATCATGCATTTTTGTAGTCCATCTAAAAAATATTTCAGCTATCATGTAGGGAGATCCATGACATTTTTCAAAGTTTTAATATTTATCTAGGTAACATAGGAATATAGATGAAAAAAATACTGGGACGCCTGGGTGGCTCCGTGGGTTAAAGCCTCTGCCTTTGGCTCAGGTCATGATCCCATGGTCCTGGGATCGAGCCCTGCATGGGGCTCTCTGCTTGGCAGGGAGCCTGCTTCCTCTTCTCTCTCTCTGCCTGCCTATCTGCCTACTTGTGATCTCTGTCAAATAAATAAATAAAATCTTTAAAAAAAATACTAAAAAACTTATGTTTCTAAAGAGTAGTTTCCAGCTTTTTATGTCTTTTAGTCCCATTTCCAGAAGGATTTATTCTTAATTCTGGCTGTTTTCCTTTATAATTGCCTCTCGGTTTCTGAATAATATACTTAGTCTGCTATTTTTTTGTTGTTGTTAATTTTTGACACTATTTCTTGATTTCTCACAATGGTAAATGAGTACATAGTTCTCTGCTCTCATGTTCCCAACATAGTTGTATCATGTTTTTGGTTTGATAGGGTCTACATTATTATGACTGAAAGTATTCATGGGTAGGTCAAATAATGCCCAATCATCATCATCAGAATGGCTTTCATAATATGTTGTTGTTGTTAATCTTAAGAATTGTACGCTAGTGGGGCGCCTGGGTGGCTCAGTAGGTTAAGCCACTGCCTTCGGCTCAGGTCATGATTTCAGGGTCCTGGGATCGAATCCCTCATCGGGCTCTCTGCTCAGTCAGCGAGCCTACTTCCCTCTCTCTCTACCTCTGCCTACTTGTGATCTCTGTCAAATAAATGAAATCTTAAAAAAAAAAAAGAATTGTATGCTAGTTTTCTTTATAGATAATTTTCCCTAATGCCTTATTTCTGCCACAGGCCTATTGGTAATATTTTTCTTATGCTGAAATCCATGGTGTTCCATCTTGTGTTTTTCCTGGAGTCACCTCGATTCCCCTTAGGCTGGATTTGTCCGCTAGTCCTGCTGGGTAGCTGTGGCTCTAGGGATTTCCTGTGGTACAGTTCTGCCCTGGACTTGCCTGGATTTCTGTCTTCTTCTGTCTCAGTATACACCTTTTTTTTTTTTTTTTTAATTTATTTATTTGTCGGAGAGAGAGGGAGAGAGAGAGCGAGCGAGCACAGGCAGAGTGGCAGGCAGAGGCAGAGGGAGAAGCAGGCTCCCTGCCAAGCAAGGAGCCCGATGTGGGACTCGATCCCAGGACGCTGGGATCATGACCTGAGCTGAAGGCAGCTGCTTAACCAACTGAGCCACCCAGGCGTCCCGCAGTATACACCCTTAATTGTAGCTAATCCTCCAGTACCTTTCTCGTAAAATATAGCGGGAAGTAAAGTTTTTGAGAACCTGCCCATTAGAAATTACTTTATTCCTCTTGGACATAATCAGGTTTGACCCAGCATCATTTACTAAAGAGAGCATTCTTTTTCATTGCTCTGCATTGTCACATCTGTCATAAGTGAAATGGGAAAGGTTGGACGTTTTATGAAGGTCAGTTTTTGGGCTTCCAGTTCTATTTTTGGTATATCTGTACATGTGAATCAGTTTCTACACTCAGGCCTGTTTCATGAGTCTGTTTGTCTCTTCTTTCCTAATAACTCACTGTCTTCATTACTGTAGTTTTATAAAAAGTCTTGATATCTGGTAGTATACATTTCCAGCTTTGTTATTCTTGGTTCAAGATTATCTTGGTTAGTTTTGACTTTTTTGCAGTTCCACATAAATTTTAGACTCACCTTGTCTACTATTCTCCAGAGCTGCTAGGATTGTAATCTACAGGACAATTTGGGGGAGAATTATCATTTTTACAATGTTGAGTCTTACAATTCACAAATCTTATATATACCTCCATTAAAACATAACATTATATTAAAATTTTAGTTTTTAGTCTAATGATCTGGTATATCTTTAATTGATTTCTAGATATTTGATGTATTTCTGCTACTCTAAGTGATTACATTAAGTTATTTTTGTTTTTGGGGCGCCTGGGTGGCTCAGTGGGTTAAAGCCTCTGCCTTTGGCCCAGGTCATGATTCCAGGGTCCTGGGATCGAGCCCCGCATCGAGCCCTGCATCGGGCTCTCTGCTCAGCCGGGAAGCCTGCTTCCTCCTCTCTCTCTGCCTGCCTCACTGTCTGTCAAATAAATAAATAAAATCTTTAAAAAAAATTATTTTTGTTTTCTAGTTTTCTGTTGCTAATATATAGAAAAATTTGATTTTATAGACTGTACTCATTTATCTTTCTAAATTCACTTATTAAAGTAGTCAGTGAGGGACGCCTGGGTGGCTCAGTCGGTTAAGCGGCTGCCTTCGGCTCAGGTCATGATCCCGGCGTCCTGGGATCGAGTCCCACATCGGGCTCCTTGATCGGTGGGGAGCCTGCTTCTCCCTCTCTCTCTCTGCCTGCCATTCTGCCTGCCTGTGCTCACTCTCTCTCTCTCTCTGACAAATAAATAAATAAAAATCTTAAAAAAAAAATAAAGTAGTCAGTGAGCCTCTTCAACTTTATACATGAACAAACAAACCTATCATTTGCAATTGAGAATTTTATTTCTTCCCTGCTGACCCTTAAACCTTTTTCTTTCTAGTCTTATTTCACTAGCTAGAACTTCTAATACAGTCTTGAATAGGAGAGATAGCAGACATCTCTCTCTCATTCATGTTACCAGGGAGTGATTTTAGTGTTTCTCCATTAAATATGATACTTGATGTAGGGTTTTTTTTTTTTTGTTTGTTTGTTTTTTTTTGGTAAATACCTTTTTTAAGATTAAGGAAATGAAATTCACTTCTGTTCCTCATCTGCTAAGAATATTTTTCGTGAATGGGTATTGAATTTTATCAAATTCTTTTTTTCTACCTAAATGGTGAAATGGTTTTATTCTTTATTCTGTTAATATATTGAATTACAGTGATTAGTTTATATGGTGGTCTGCACTGCTTGATTTTTTTTTTTTTGAATGTTACGTAAGCCTTGAATTCCTGGATTAAGCCAAACTTGGTCATGATGTATTATCATTATTATTGTTGTTTAGATTTGCTGTTAATGTGGTTTAGGATTTTTTGCATTTATATTCACTAAGATTGATTTGCATTTTTCCTTTCTAGTAATTTTCTTCTCAGTCTTTAGTATGGAGGTTTTGCTGGCTTTGTACAATAAGCTGGGAGGTGATCCTTTTTTTGTGTTCCCTGAAGAGTTTGTATAAAATTGGTACTTTTCTCTATGTGTTTGGAAATGTTCATTGTAAGGCATCTCCTTCCTCTGCCACCCCCACCCCAACTTTTTTTAAATGAGAAAGCTTGAAATTAGGTTCAGTTTATTTGATAGGTATGTAGATTAATATTCATATTTTCTATTTTTTCTTTTAAAAATTTATTTATTTATTTATGATGTATGTATGTGACAGCGGGGGTGGGGAGAGAGAGAGAGAGCACAAGCAGCAGAGCAGCAGGCAGAGGGAGAGGGAGAAGGAGACTCCATACTGATCAGAAAGCCCAGTGTGGAATTTGATCCTGGGGCCCTGGGATCATGACCTGAGCAAAGGCAGACACTTAACTGACCCAGGTCCCCCTCTATTTCTTCTTGTATCAAATTTGAGAATATGTTTTTCTAGTATTTGTAGATTTCATAATTTTCAAATTTAGTGGTTGAAGATCGTTCCTAACATTTCAACAAGTATTACATGCCCGCTCTGTGTAGGCTCGTTTGATAGTGCTCATGACAGTCTTCAGACAAGTGGATGGTACTGCCCATCCATCCCCCTCAACTCTGAGTCTTGCTGTTTGCGTCATTCTTCAAGCGTCTTTAGCCCAAAATGTTATATTTTGTCTTAACGAGAGATCTCACTGTAGTTTGCACAGCCACATGAGTCAAGCTTTTCCTTGATTTACATAGTAATTTTCTTGTCATGATCTTGCCCTTTCTTCCTGGGCCACTCTCACAAAATAAGGAGGTAGCTAGGGTCTGACTTTGATGTTTACAGACTGACATTGATGTGGTATTTAAGTTAAGTTGTTTCTGCTGACCAGAACTAGACAACTCAGATGTCATACTGGGTTGATTTGAAATAGAGCGCTTTACAAACTGGACAGTGAATACCTTCTGGGCGAAAACATCATTCCTCTGTGTAGCCCTAACCCAGGGTCTTGCATATTTAGCTTTTCATGAGTCAGTGAATATAAAGTGAACATTTTTTGGGTTTTGCTTTAGTCTACAAATACATGGCAAGGCCCTTTGTTCTTTGATGAGATTAGAAAAAGCCTTAGATAAGTGAGTCAAATATTCCTTGAATTTATGAAATTCTAATATAAGAAAATGAGAAATTCGATAAAAATTGTATATTTTCAAAGAATTTCCTGTTTTTTTTAATCAGTGTTTTGATGACTTGAGATGGGTAAGACAGTGATTAGTATTTCTATTTTACTAGTGAAAACACAACCAAAGAGATTAAGTGACTTAGTAAGTAAGGCAGCACATCTATTTAGTAGTTTAGTCCAGGATCAAAACATTCAGCTCCCAAACCAGTGTCTTTCTGTTACCCTGTACTCCTTCTACATAGCCGTAGGTTCATCTCTAAAACATGTGAGTGCCAACGCCGTATCTAACATCATGGTCTTCACAGAGATGAAGACTGTGCTGAGTAAAACTCTTAAAACTGTGAGATTTTAAAGTTGACTTTTGGTTCTTCTATGTTACATATTATTAACAGATTCTTTAAAAGGTATATCCCA
Organism: Mellivora capensis; assembly: GCA_004024625.1. NCBI lineage: Eukaryota > Metazoa > Chordata > Mammalia > Carnivora > Mustelidae > Mellivora > Mellivora capensis. The sequence continues at coordinate 37,213 of PISX010003048.1, forward strand.
TTCATGCATCGTAAATATTCGTTTTTGTTAGAAAAAAATTCTCATAGTCTTCTTTCCTTAACTCTTACCGTTGTTTTAATTTGTTTCTTAACAGTAATAGAAAATACAGAAGCATACAGAGAACCATCATAAAAGAGACTTTCCTAAGTCTTCTGACAGCAGGTGATTTCAACAGTGAGGTAGGGCTTGAGTCAGGAACTGGATTTGGTAATTACGAGGTTACTGTGACCTTGAGCAGATCAGTGTTAATAGACTAGTAGGAGTAGAGTAGAGTTTAGGAGGAAGAGAATGAATGGAAGGTCCAGGAAATAAAGGGAAAGTTTCTCTTCTAGTAGAAAGAGGAAAATCAAGCTGGTTGCGGGAGAAGTAGTGTGTGTGCATAGGGACATTTTTTAGGTTATCAGTGTTGGAGTATATCAATCTCTTCAGGGAAAGAAGCCCAAGGAGAGGAAGAAGGAAGATGGAAAATGTAGGAAGAGAAGTTGGGCAAATTGTTGGGGCAAGATTAGGAGGAGGCGGAAGATATGACCAAGAGCCAAGTGTAGAGATAATCTGAGAAAAGCAGCAGGATACTTATTCCTCTGAGACAAAAGATAAGTAAAGAAAGGGTAAATAACTTAGAGGGGTCTATTGTAGAAGAGATATTTGAAGAGGCTCAGGGCCCTTGTGCTTGAGCTCCTGGCTTTCTGGTCAGCACAGAGTCTGTGGTTACAGCTTTTCGGCATAGGAGCTAACTAACGTTCAGCTTGTGGTACATATTCAAAATAAACAGAAATAGTTCAGATATATAGGAGTTTTAGATGAACTTAGTTTCATTATCGAAATTTCAGTATGTTTCTGTATATAATCAGTTTACTCTTTTAGTGGAGATTATAATTTCAAAAGGTAAGGGAGGATGTATTTTCAAACAATATATGAGGGCTAAAATCAGTTTCAAGGTTTTCTGTGGCTCAGTTTGGTAAGATGCTTTTTCTCTGGCCTTTTAATTTAGAATTGCTCAGGTCCTATCTGTTCAAGATGTTTGGTTCTGTTTTGTTGCTCTACCTAGACTTGAATACCTCAAATCATTCTGAATGGAGATGCACCTTTCTCGGGAGTCAGTGGCAGATTTGAACATGCATGTGGTCTCTCACCCTTTGGGAATAACAAAGAGCTCTTTCTAAAATCTGTACATACAGATTCTTTCTAACTTATGGGTTGGGATATAAAATGTCATGTTTCAGTTATTTGAAACTCTACGGCTTCCAGTAGAAATGGTTTTATAAATGGTTCTAGAATCTCAGACCGGCCTATAAAAGACCATTTAATCTTAGGTGTGTCTGAATTATTAAAAATAATTACAGTTTATTACCATGTTTCTTTCTGGGAGTGCCTTAAATTTCAAGTCTTAAGGTAAGAAATATTTCTCCCACTTCAGCTTTGTCTTACACCCTTGCCTGGCAGTGACAGAAGATGTGCCCAGCTCCAGACTCCTTGGGATGGTTCTTACAAGGCTCAGGAGTGATGATCTCTGATCCAGACTCTTGAAAGTTGGAAAGGAGCTGGTGGCGGTCATGGCATCTACCAGTGGAGGGGTCTTCTTTCTGTTTCAGCAATGAGGTTTGGGCCCCGAGCATTGTAAACCTCCCACCTGTCCTCTTTGTCTTTCTCTGAACCAGGGGTTCTCAACCAGACCTGATTTTGTACCGTCTTCCCCCATATACCCAGGGAAATTTGGCAATGTCTAGAGCCATTTTCGGTTGTCACAACGGGGGTGGTGCTGATGGCAGATAGTGGGTATAGGCCAGGGATGCCACTAAACAGCCGCAACAAAGAATTGTCCAACCCAGAATGTTAATGATGCCAAGATTGGGAAACTTCTTTAAGCTGTCGTTCCTGGTTCAAGTTCTTTTGTTTGTTTGGTTTGGTTTTGTTTTTCTTTCTCTTCCTGCTTCACTGCATAATGGAAATGTAGTTTGCATTCCCTGATTCTCTCCTACCTTCTGTTCTTGAAATAAGCTCAGAGCCCTTTTGAGGTTTTTCTAAGGGCTTTACTATCATCACAACATGGAAATAGATGGAGTAAAAATAACAAGAAAATTACAGTTTCAGGAAATCTTAATTAAAAGCTACCCATGTTATCCACTGGACTTTAAATAGAACAAAATTCTGATCCTTCTCTGGGCTTTCCACTGTTCTTCCCCATTGTGGTTTCCTCATTCCCTGGGTTCCCTCCTTCCTCACTCATTCTACTCAACTGTGAAGGGCCTTGGCAGTGATCCTTTCACAGTCTTCCAAATGAGCAGTGGCAGGAGGGATGAAAAATCCTTGCATTCTTGGGGCACCTAGGTGGCTCAGTGGGTTAAGCCTCTGTATTCGGCTCAGGTCATGATCTCAGGGTCCTGGGATTGAGCCCCGCATTGGGCTCTCTGCTCAGCAAGGAGCCTGCTTCTCTGCCTACTTGTGATTTCTCTATCAAATAAATAAATGAAATTAAAAGAAAAATCCTTGCATTATTTTAACAGAGAATTATAGGAAGGTTCCTTTGTGCATAGGCCCAGCCAGAACTATTTTCTGTCATCCTCCTTCTTTTATGAAATTCACAGAATGAGATTATATCACAGCATTTTTCTTATATCCTGCTGCATGGCACAGGGGTCTCCTTTCCCTGCTAGTTTCTCCTTTCCCCCAGCACTGTGTTTCCTACCTTGGATGTCGTGGGTGTGCAGGTGCACAGGCCCCGTGCTTAGGACAGCCCATGCCTATTGCTATTGTGAAATTCTTAATACTTTTTGAACAAGGGACTTCACGTTTTCATTTTCATTTCACTGAGTCCTACAAATTATGGTCCTGCTCACCAGAGTTCTCCTGACCAACTTTGGTCTAGGTGAGAGGCAGTCTGGCTTGGATGAGAAGAGGAAAAGGAGGAGTTTTAAGATATTTGTAGAAAGAAAACCACAGCTGAAAATCTGTGAGGGAAGGGCAGATTCAAATACATGTGCTCAGTCTTCATGTATGAATACTTATCTTTTAGAGTTGATAATTTGTTGATTTGTTTATATTTATTAATTTTAATAAGATGACCATTTACTTATTGAGTGCTATTACATGATCAGTATGCTGAATAATGTAGTAAAATGATAATTGCTCTGTACTGGGCATGTTCAAGTGTTTGTAAAACCTCCTCATTTAGTTTCTGTAACTCTTTAAGATTGTTTTTATTTTCCCTTTCCCTAGAGTTGGAAAATGACATTGAGATAGGTTAAGTTGTTTAACTTTATAAAACTAGTAAGTGACAAAGCAAGAATTTGAACTCAAGCCCACTACCAGTCACTCTGCTACTTAGAAGTTAACTTTCCTACCCTTCCTGCCCTTGACAATTTACTGTCAGGTTGATGTTATGAGTATAAACAGGTCACTTTCTCTTCATCAGTGAATTTTTTTTGAACAATACACAGGCACATAAGTGCTTTTCAAATTAAATATAAGGGTTGATGAAAATAATACTGGTATATTTGATATAATGTTTCATGATAAATAGATACTAATATAGTTAACCTAAAATAGTATTCTTATAGAAAAAATTCCAAAGTCTTCAGTTTTATATGCTCACTAAATCACTCCCCTTCCTGTTTCATGAAATGTCTGCTACCACTCTGTTGTTAGTGGGACTCATCTGAAAGCGTTTTCTTGGATTAGGGGGTCTCAGACTTTAATTTCCACCCACCAAATAAGAATTTGATGTTCAATGGGGTCGGTACTTGTAATTAATTCTAAGAAAGCTAATTTGCAGAGAATATATATTACATCAGTTCTTTGGGTTTTATCATGTAAGCTACCCCAAATTATGGTTTGGTATCTTAAAACGCCATGCTAGCTTTAGTCTAAACATTACAAGCCTGGGCCTCTTAATTCTGCTCAAGGAGGAGGCAGGTATCAGCCTGCCTATCAGAGAACAGAGTGCCTACAATTGACGACTTACACAGTCTTACTTAGTAGGCAAATGGATTAAGAGTAACTCGACAATTTTCTTGGCATTTTTTTAAACTTTTGTCAGCCTTTGATTTCATGAGTGGGAGTGTCTGAGGCCTATTACCTTCTGATCTAACATAGAGCCAAATATGTAAATGCACTTGCAGAACTGTTATCGTTAAGATCAAGACCATTTAATCACACTGACCTGAGTTTTAATTCCAGCTGCACCACTGACTAGTTATGCAACCCTTGGTAAGTGACTGTACCTGGGACTAATAATGTCTTCTTCAAAATGCTGTAGGAAAGATTCACTGGATTTCTGTACATAAAGCACTGAGCACAGGGCTGGGCCTCTGGAAGGGGCTTGGTGGTGGGTAAGTGGTAGATTGTCCTCTTCCTCCTCCTCCTCTTTTCCACGAAGAGGATGTGACCGGACATCAGCAGAACTTTGGGTCAGCCCTTTCTCTATTTATGCCCAAACAATTTGATATGCTCTTAAATATACCTTGACACATGTCTTCTTGCAGTGAGAAAGAGAAAGGCAAATATCTTCCTCCAGTTCTCTGCAAGGACAGAATAGAATAATATACTTTTTTACTTTTCTGGTGTAATCAGGAATAAAACTCGGAAATCTTGGTGATCAGTATAAACCAGCCCTATGTGTGCACTACCATTCTTCTTCTTCTTCTTCTTTTTTTTTTTTTAAACTACCATTCTTTCAACACAAACCAAACCAGTCGTTCTCAAACTTGAGATCCCTGGGCCTGCATCAGACTCACCTAAGACATATACATATGTCTGTATATAATAAATCTGGCCCCATAACCCCAGAATCCCTAGGGCTGAGACCTTGGGATATACATTTAAAATAAGCCACTGTGGTTATTCCTCTGTGTGAGAACACTTAGAAATACTGACTGGTACTGTCTCCCATCCTTGCCTGCTTAAGCTATTTCCTTGGCTTACTTTGCTGCTTTGTAGAACTCTTACACATTTTTTTCAAGAGCTGCCTCTTCCTGAAAGCCTTCCAAGATTCTCCCAAATTGAAGTTAAGTTTGTATCTGCATTGTTGTAGTTGTCATAGTCTACCTTATAGCGTTTTGCTAGTTTCCCACCAAACAGTTAGCTCTGAGAGGGTAGCGATTGCCAGTTATCCTAGTAACTATCTCCAGGGGCTAGCAAAATACTTCACACATAATGGGTACTAAAAGAATATTTGTTGAATTTGGATTGATCCTCTGATTACTTTTTTCCAGTAAACCATCTTGTTCTGACTTCCGCAGAAAAGCAGATTCCTTCATGGTACATATTATCAGGCTCAGGGTTTTGGAGGGCAGTACTAGTCAACATAACTAGCCCAAGTTCCTAGTGCATCAGAATAGGGATGTGTGTTTGTGTGTGATTTGAGCAGTTGCTTTGCAATCCCTGTTTCTTCCTTATCCTCTTCTTTGGATATCCTCTGGAAGCCAAGTTGAACAAATCCCCCAAAGTCCCAGTTAAATCCACAGCAATTAAGAAAAGAAAATGCGGGACGCCTGAGTGGCTCAGTTGGTTGAGCGGCTGCCTTCGGCTCAGGTCATGATCCCGGCGTCCTGGGATCGAGTCCCACATCGGGCTCCTTGCTCGGCAGGGAGCCTGCTTCTCCCTCTGCCTCTGCCTGCCACTCTGTCTGCCTGTGCTCGCTCGCTCTCTCTCTGACAAATAAATAAATTTAAAAAAAAAAGAAAAGAAAATGCTACTATAGTTGTATCTGGGTTGGTCTTATTTTCAGAAAACAGATTGATCCTCTCACTAAAGAAGTAGCTTTCATAACACACTATCCTGTTTGTCCCTGAGGGCTCTGAGCTAGACGAAGTGCATCCATCTGTACTTCCGCTGGTGGGGTAGAGGTACTTCCTCTGTCCATGTGAGGAGCAAAGATGTGGAGATGAGCTCCAGCGTACAGAAGGGTGGTTCCTCCAAAGCTATGCAGCCCCGTCACTGATATTCTAGACACTATTGTGGTTTGGGATGATCTTTAATCCCAGCTTCTGCTTCTCCATCAGCTAGTCAGCTGGATAGGGCATTGCCCAGATTTTTGGCAACATAATGTGAAGCTCCGAAATTGGAGCTCTCCAGTTTTCTTACATGCTGGAGGGTGACAAAAAGAAACAAACAAACAAACAAAAAACACACCAAGGTATAGAGGCATCTGGAGGGTCTAATTAGTGGGGGTTGGAAAGAGAGAGAATAACTGAGGTTGATAGCAAATGTTGGGATCTTCTCTAAATATTAAATCACCGTTCCTTTAAAGTGTTAAATTGATTATTTGGCCTCACATCAGGCAGCGGGGTTACACTGGGAATATCAATGGATTTGACAGGTGTAATCAGATTTTCAGTGGGTAGTTTAGGATTTATGAAAGCCACAGTGCTTCTGGAGGTGTGACGGAAGAGACCGGATAGCTATGGTAGAGGGAGGCTCCTTACAAATTTAGGGAGATTCATCTTTCTTTCTGTCTGTCAGTCTGTCTTTAGACTTTTAATGGCTGGAGAAGGAATGTAATAAGAACTCAAGATGGCCACGATTTGTCACCTAGTAAAAACAAGGAATTCACAAATGAGCAGGTCAGGAAATTTTACTTTTAGGAAGAAGAAGACTTCTCCCTTCCCTGTACTTCTCCACTGCATGCAGGGTTATAAAATGATCAGAGGTAAAGAGAAAAGGTCATTGAATTTGGTAAGAGGAGCTGACTACCTCCTAGAGTAAATTTGGTGAAATGAGGAAAGGGATGGGGTAATAACATTGAAATGGGCCTGGAGGATGGAGTCAGTGCATATTGGTCATTCCTTAAGGAACTGGCTTGGAAAGTAAAGAAAATAGTAATTCTAGCAGCTGGAGAAAGTTCATATATATTAAAAAACAGAGAACAATTGCAGCACGCCCAAAGAATTCCCTTGTGCTGATCTTTGTGGTCAGACCCTCCCTCTACCCCTAATCCCTGGCAACTATCCCTATTGTTTTTTCTTCCTCAGAATATCATATAAATGGAATCATACAGTGTGTAAAAGACTAGCTTCTTTCACTTGGCATAATGCCTATGTCAATTAAAAAAAAAATATTTTAAAATACAAGAAGCCCCCAGCCCCAAAACAAAACAGGTAGGGGCCTGAGGAAATGAATGTAGGGAAGGTGAGTTAGGGACATAGGGATTTGTAAAGAGACATCTATCTCATGAAGACTGTTTCAGTTCTCACGAAAATTAAGTGAGCTGATCAGTGTTGAATGAGTAGTGGAAAGGACGGAGAGCAGGGCACTGGTGACCTGTACCCACCATGCTTCATCTTTGATAAACTAGCCCTTTCTTCCTTCTCTGGCCTTTCCCACATCTCCTACCTCCTCTGGGGAGCGTGAGTGGGGGTAGAAATACACGTTCAACATACACACATATGCACACGTAAATCCATGTATCTCCATTTTCATGGCATAAGCATTTCATTTATAGAGAGGTCTTCGGTGCATATCTGATTCAACTCCAGGCTCAACTGGGGGCTGTCAGATGGCATGTGATAATACCAGGACTTGTAATCTGGAGCCATACACGCGTCTCTCAGTTCAAGGTTTATTCTGCAAAATTATCCTAAGTTTTGTATCATTATCCTTTCAATTAATAGAAATTTAGAAATTGAGAGTGAAAAATTGTAGAATGTAAAAAATTGAACTTTTGATATCTAAAATTGTAATTTTATGTAAAATATTAGTGATCATATCTGTACATAACTTCCATACTTTGGGTAGTGTTGATTTATTTTGCAAATTAAGTTATAATTTCATTATAAAAGCACTTACTAATCTCATACTCACTGATTCTTCCAGATACTTTTTCCTTTTTCATTAGGAATTAACTGGCATTTGTTTTCTTTGTTTTTTTCCATAGTTGTGATAATCAGTGCATAGATGATATTATTTCCCACAAAAAGTAAATAACAGGTGGGGTTTCTTGGGACATTTATCACATTTATCAACTATTACCTTCACCTAACTATTGTTCACCCATGATGATTCATGTCCTCATATATGTTGACCATGTTTTCTGCTGATGCCATAATTTATAGGGAGATGTGAGGAGTCGTTACCATACAGAAGAGAGTGAAGCGTTCCATTGCGGGTCACTCTTGGTGCTCGCAGGGGGGTTATTAGAGATCCAACATACCACTCTTCTGCCATAAGGAGATTTTACTGTATCCTGCATTTATCTGGAGAGCAATTACCTGGTACTTTTCATATGTCTCAGAGTCAGAATATAAGCCCTCAGAGTGGTCAAAATTTGCTAAAAGTAAATATGATAAACCTTGCACCTATTCCATGCCAGGTTCTTTATGGATATGGCCTTGTTAGACTCCTCGTTAATCTTATGCGATCCTCATTGCTGTCACGTTTTACAAAAGAGGCAATGGAAGGTTTAGACATCTAGAGCTGGGGTTTCAGTTTAGGTTTGTGTGTCCCTCAAGATTCTCACTCTGAGTCCTGTTACTCCATATTTGGGCATTCAGTATTTTTTTCAGTACCCATATTTTTTTCTGTACCTACTTGTGACAGGCCCCAGGTGTCCAGGGTTAAAGACAGGTACATGGAGTCCTATGGAATTCCTATATCTGTTTTTGGGGCTGCAGTAAATAAGAGAGAGCCTAGGAAAGAGATGAGGCTTGAGGACAAAGACCCAGTGTATTTCATCTAGGGCTGTGTGCACAGTGCAGCTCCTAGTTGGAGCTTAGTAAATACGTGTGGAACAGATGAATGACATTACTGAGAAGTAATAACTAACTAGGAGAGAAAATGAAGTATAGGAAGGTTATAAAAGCAAACAGCAGAACTGTCTTGGACCATTTAGTGTTTGACTGAACAATTGCATTCCGCAGTGGCCCCGTGGAGCATGAGGAGCCTTCAGTGTGCTGACTCAGGCCCAGAATGAGGATGTAGGGCCACTGAGCGACTAAGGTGACCTGGGCTCCACACAACAGAGGGAAAGTCGCCTATGAATGGGACACCCTTTTTAAAGAGCAAGGGAGTATGCAAAACATTTTAGAGACGTTTCCATTAAAACTGGCTCTTTACCCCTTAAAAGTATGCCAAAGGGCTAACCTTCAGTATTGTAGAAAAATCACACAGGTAGAGGAGCTTTTTCCCTAATGATAATGGATGAAGGGGTATTACATAATGTGTTTTCTTTTCCCTCGTAAATTATAACATTAAATTTTCATACCAAATGAATCTCTAAAGCTTCAAGTTATATTCTTTGGAAGAGACCTTATGAAGTACTAAATGTAGTAGTATATGGCATATAAAAGTCTGTAGTGCTGTAACAATTGAGTAGATTGCATAAAATAAAACATCTTTTGATTAATATCATTGAAAGAATTGTGATGTGTTGAAATAATTCATATTTGGAGTGTCATTTAGTATCTATAAGGAAAAAAAAGGGGAAATTAGGAAACTATTGAAATGATTTCAATTTCATCATTCAGCAGCATCGATGCGCTACTTTCTTGTCCCAAGAACGTGTATTAACAAGTAATGTTTTGCCTTACAGCTTTTCTGGGAGAAGAGGCTACAAGGACTTAGTGCATCAGATGTAACAGAACAAATTATAAAAACCATGGAACTACCTAAAGGTCTTCAAGGTATTATCCAAATCCAGTTGGGCAGTACCTGCTGTGTGCCAGGCTCTGTGTTAGCTGCTGTGGAGTCAGAAATGATGAAGACAGGGTCTTTACATTGGGGGATTGGATGCCTTGCTGGATGATGTTCCTTTTGTGTTTTAGTAAGCCCAGAGAAAATGGATCTGAAAAGCTTGTGTGTTGCAGGGATGTTTCAGATTTTTTTCTGTTTAAAAATTTTGGCTTTAGGTTAGGTTCATCATATAAAATTAACCCATGTGCTGCTTTAGAACCAAATGCAGCTGAATGGCAGAATTTCTCAAGGTTCCTGCTCAAAGCAGCATCTGGCTCCAGCACTTGCCCTTTCACTCTTCCTCTTACCTAAAGAACAGCTAACAACTCTTTTGCCTCTCCCTGCCCCAACTCCTGCTGCCTGTAGCCATGGGAACAGGTGCACCTTGGTCTAGTAACAGCAGCAAGTGGGGTCTGGGTTGTAGAACTCAGTTACCTAGTGTGCCTGTCATATGCCATGTTAATTCCAATTATAGAGAAGCATTGCTTCTCAAGCATTAGAACTTTGGCTTCTAGATGTTGATAGTGTGGATTGCTCAAAAATTCTCCTCATTCATGGTTACGACATTGTGTCATCCCTCTATGTTGCTTTAACTGGTTTAATAAGTTTAGGACTTTAAGCAATGCATTTAAATGTGGTCATGTTGCCTATAAGTAGTCTCCTAGAAGTAGTCAAGGTATGCAATTATTCTGTTAATTTGGATATTTTGTTTGGCATTTGAAAAAGATGTGAAAGCTGCAGGTAGAACATGCTTGCATTGGCTTTTCCTTTGAAGTCCCCAAACAAAGAAAATTGTGGAGATATTGCTAGAAATTAATGTTAAAAACTGTAAGAGAAACTATTCTAGGACTTTGGGGATACATTAATTGGGAAACTTGGGTATATTATGACTTTAGAATGCATTTAGATCACTAAATAGTTGACCCTGCTTGAGGAAATGTAGCCAACTTTAAAAAGTTGGTTTGGGGGCACTTGGGTGGCTCAGTGGGTTAAGCCTCTGCCTTCGGCTCAGGTCATGATCTCAGGGTCCTGGGATCGAGTCCCACATCGGGCTCTCTGCTCAGCGGGGAGCCTGCTTCCTCCTCTCTCTCTCTGCCTGCCTCTCTGCCTACTTGTGATCTTTCTCTGTCAAATAAATAAATAAATTCTTAAAAAAAAAAAGTTGGTTTGGAAAATGTATTTTGAAGTTGTGTTAAAGTTTTATTGAAATGCTCAGACATTTTATTACTATTTTTTTCTTTAAGGTTTAGTTATTTATTTTGGGGTGTGGGGTAGAGGGAGAAAGAGTGAAGCAGACTCTGTGCTGGGTTCGAAGCCCACATGGGGCTCGATCCCACAACCCTGAGATCGTCACCTGAGCCGAAACCAAGAGTCAGATGCTTAACTGACTCTGCCACCCAGGAGTCTGTTGTTACTGTTTTCTTTTAATGTGAATTCTTTGGTATATAGTAACTATGAGTAGATATGATATTATCCTTTACTTCTTTGGCTTGTGTCAGTTTTAAATATATGATTCCAGACAGACATAAAAATATCAGTTGTTTTAGGCTACATAAAATTTGCTTAGCGCATCTAGAAATTTCCCAAAATTTAGCCGGTATATATTTCTAATTGCAGGAGTTGGTCCAGGTAGTAATGATGAGACCCTCTTATCTGCTGTTGCCAGCGCTCTGCACACCAGCTCTGCACCAATCACAGGGCAGGTCTCCGCTGCTGTGGAAAAGAACCCCGCCGTTTGGCTGAACACATCTCAACCCCTCTGCAAGGCTTTCATTGTCACAGATGAAGACATTAGGTAAGGCCGTTTAACATAGTTTCAAAAACTTGTCCTTTACACTGGATACATTTTAACAGATCTTTTGTGAAATTAACAGAAGATGATATAGAACATTTCAAACAAATACGGGCTTGGAAAAAGGTGGAGCTGTCACCGTGGTATCCGAAGGACCCATCTATTGTACTCGCTCCACATTGTTACTGAGTGTCTTCTGCACTTGGGAGTTCTGGCTTTCTGCTCTGAAGTATCCCTCGCATTCAGTGATGCCTTTTGTGATTGCTTCCTGCATTGGTTTCTCTACAAACCAGTCTCTCTTTAAAGCAGATCACAACCATGCTGCTTTAGGCAGAGTTGTGTTTTTAGAGTTCAGTTTGCTTATCCTGATTATGTTTACTCTCTTAAGCTCAGTTTAGAGATTTATTTATCTCCGATTCATCTTATTTCAAGTAAAGATTTCAGGTGGCTTCAAAGACACACACACACACTGTAAAGCCAGATGAGAAGCCAAATGGCAAAGATCAAGCAAAGGGTAAAGCATAAAGCGGTAAAGCAGAGTCAGGAGAAAGGCAAGGATATAAGCTGCATCTCTTAACATCTGCTTCCTGAGACGGGGCCACAAGTTAGGTTTTTGTTTTTGTTTTTTTTTAAAGATTGTATTTATTTATTTGACACAGAGAGAGAGGTCACAAGCAGGCAGAGAAAGAGGGGGAAACAAGCTCCCTGCTGAGCAGAGAGCCTGATGCGGGCCTTGATCCCAGGACCCTGAGATCATGACCTGAGCCGAAGGCAGAGGCTTAACCCACTGAGCCACCCAGGCACCTTGCACAAGTTAGGTTTTTAGCAGCAAATAGTGAAAAGAAAACATACAATCCGGTTTGGTAATGCCTAGAAAAATGTGCTCAAAAGAAGCAAACTATTTCAGATATTAAGACCAGAAAGAAATTCTTATATGGGATTTATGAATTTGAGTATCATTGCCTTATAATGAGACTGTAGTGTATTATATTTTCTTTAAAAATAGGACAGTGTGTCTACTTCACTATTTCTGCCCTCTGAATGTTAAATCAGGTTTTATTGGAGTATTATTCTTAGACAAAACCAGCAGGTGGCACTTTTGAATCATATAATTTTAAAATATGTTTTATATTTGTATTTTTTCCCTAAATCCATAAAAAGTTGGCATGAAAATGTTTTTAAATGAATGAGTCTAGCTACGTTTGTAATTGGAAAGCCCTTCCTGGGTCTTAAAGTAGTTCCTTTTGCAAAGATGTAACATGGCTCAAAGTTGCATTAATGTTTACTGATTGTATGGAATTTACGATCAGCTTTATTTTTAAAGAAAAACAAAATGTAAAATCATGGGGAGGATTCACCTTGCTCTTTGGCTTATTCTTACCCTTGAGGAAGGAAATTCTTCTGGAGACAAGTTCTTACCTGTCTTGGAATGAATACCCAGTTAACCAGCAGGGGTTCGGCCAGGTCATCACGGGTGTTGACTGAGGGCCTCTGAGTGATGTCATGGGAATGCTGATGGCTTCAACAGCAGATCTTTTGATGGTAGAGGAAATCTCAAAGCCAGATCTGCATGATTTCCTTTTAGGGTAAACTTGTTTAACAAATTGTCCATCTGATTTAATTGTAGTAACAGAAATTATTAAGCAAACATTTCTTATTGAATTAGTACAGTTTCAAAATAAATTACTGCACATGGAACTTTTACCCTTTCTGTAATTGTGCAGCCAATATTCTGTTTATATTAAACTTTAACTAAAGACTCTATTAAATACATATATATGCATATATATGAATGAATGTATATATATATTAGCATATTTGATAATGTTTTCATCCATGGATGTATTTGGGGGTTTTTTGTTTTGTTTTTGGGGCTTGGACTCATGACCCTGAGATCAAGATCTGAGCTGAGATTGAGTTAGACTCTTAACCAACTGAGCCACATAGGCACCTTCTGTATTTTTTTTTTTCTGTTTTGTTTTTTAGATTTACTTATTAGAGAGAGAGAGAGAGAGAGAGAGCTCAAGCAAATGGGGGAGGGGAAGAGGGAGAGAATCCCAAGCAGATTCACCACAGCTCAGAGCCGGAGGTGGGGCTTGATCTCACAACCCAAGATCAAGATCTGAGCTGAAATCAAGAGTCCCTCGCTTAAGCGACTGAGCCACCCAGGTGCCCCTGTATTTGTTTTTTAATATAAGTAACACGTTCTTAGAAACTTAATAGCCTAAAGCAACACTCAACCACTCACAGTTCCATAGACCAGAAGCCTGGGCCAGACACAACTGGATTCTTTGCCCAGGGTCTTCCAAGGCTGAAACCAAAGTGGTGGTTGGACTGCATTCCCTTCTGGAGTGTAGAGTCCTCTTTCAGGTTCCTGTGATTGTTGCAGAATTCATTTCCTTTTAGTTGTAGGACTGGGGCCTCTGAGTATCTTGCGGATGTGGGATAGGGCTGTTCCCAGGCTTTAGAGTCAGATGGCAGTTCCTTGCCCTGAAGTCCCCTCCATATTCCCTCTCCAACTTTTTTCTAGGAAGGGCATAGCCCCTTTTAGGAGTTTCTCTTATTAGGCTGGGCCCTCTGGGATAATCTCTTTTGATTAACTCAAGGCTCATCGATTAGTAATCTAGTCATAGAGGGATAGCCTGGCCTATTTACAAGTTCTCCCTATCCTTAAGGGGAGGGAATTATACTAAGGCGTCTATCCAGGGCCAGGGGCTATGTTAGAATTCTTCCTGCCACAATGGGCAAATGCTTTAATTTCAGCTTCCATAAGTATGGGAAGTAATGCTCAAGACAAAAGAGAATCAAGCAAACATTAGAGTTTAAGATATACTTCTCCAGCCAAAAGCACCATTTGCTCTATTTTCTTCCTAACAGGATTACTCTAGGGCACTTGCGCAGATTCTCATACTCTCTTATTAAGAGTGAGAGATTGCTAATGCGACTGATATGCCATTTGTCATAAACCTTGAGTCACAAGGCCAGAGGCAAGACTAACTAACTATGTAAGAGATAAACAATGTGTTCTTCTTGACCCTGCTCCAACTGTATAAAAATCTGTTCGCCTCCAGTTCCTTTTAATATGGCAGAGGCTAGAGATCGCAGACTAACTCAGTGACAGTCTCCTTTGTGAAAATTCAATAAAAGGTGGAAGCCTATACCTTTTAACTCCTTGTGCTGTTTTTGGACTTGGGTACAGAGGACATTAAAGTTTTTGTGCCTATGTGATTTCTGTTAGCTTCTCACCTTGGATAGTCTCATGAAATAGATCAGATGGAATCTAGTAAATGTAACTTTACAAATGGTTGAGGACACAAGAAGTGCACATACTCAGTGAATCTTAGCACCAACTTCCAGAACATTCCCCTCCTACCCTTGTGCGTTACCAGGTTCGAGCAGTGCTGTGCTTTGTTTTCCTCAATATCAATAGAGAATATCCCACCCCACCCCCCGCCCCACTGTGGAACCCGCAGTATTCCTTGTTGTGTCTCTTACTTGTTACTGTTCCATTTCCCATTTGACATCCATCCTAACTGCCTTTCCCCTGGTCTCAAGAAGTGCTTTGTCCTGCTAGAAAGTCAGGGCTAATGCTTCTACCCGCACCTTTGCTTCTTTCCCTTTCTTGTTTTTTTTTCTAAGACTCTTAACTTTCCATTGTTTTCCCTTCTCTTGTGTTTCCTCTTGGCCTGGATGTGAATTGCTATTTACTATCTTGGCTCATTAGAACTATTTTAGGGGAGCGCCTGGGTTAAGCCTCTGCCTTCGGCTCAGGTCATGATCTTAGGGTGCTGGGATTGAGCCCTGCATCGCGCTCTCTGCTTAGCGGGGAGCCTGCTTCCTCCTCTCTCTGCCTGCTGCTCTGCCGACTTGTGATTTCTCTCTGTCAAAAAAAAAAAAAAAAAGAAAAGAAAAGAACTATTTTAGGAATCCCTCTCATGTACTGTCAGGGAACAACTGAATTTTTTTTTTTTTGATTTTGAAACATTAAGTACATAAGAATAGACTTTCTTCCTGTACTTTGTTTCCCATCAAATGGTTCAGAACCTTTTTTTTTTCTTTTATGACTTGGTATTACTAACTTTCACTTTTGAGGTTCCACTGCAATCCCCAAAACACAGAGAAACTTGCGGCATCTTCCTAACTATTCCACTCATCTCAACGAGATGCTGTTCAGTTTCTGTCCATGGTACATAGGGTCCTGTGATCTTGGTTTCTTCACAGTGCTGCTGTCAGCAGGACTGGGAACCTGGGAGAAAGCTCTGTCTGTCTTTCCCTAACATAGCCGCAGAATGCCGGACTCAGTCGTGCCGTCACTTCCTCCATCTCTCTGCTTCGTTGAAAAAAAATCTCTTCTTTATTTTCTATATAACATCTTTCTTTTATTCCTGCTTTCAAGTTATTTCTAATATCCCTTATAACAATAACCCTAAATCGTCACGCACTTAAAGTTTTTGAAGTTGAAGAAAAAGTCACTGAGCTAAATCTACTCCTACCAGAATTCTCTGTGAGATGTGGAATACCTGCTTATCTAAATATTCCTCTTTTTGGCAAGGCTCACCTTCTGTGCAGTTTGGTTTTGTGGGCCTAGGAGAAAGTCTTGCAAAGTCTGGGGAGAAGGAAATGTGTTCATCTCAAGAATTTTCATGATTTTGAACTAAAGATAACCTGTAGTACCAGTTGTATATTCCCATCACTTGCCAGACTATCATTGTATTTTTACTGTATTTTGTAAAAGGAAACAGGAAGAGCGAGTACAGCAAGTACGCAAAAAATTGGAAGAAGCACTGATGGCAGACATCTTGTCCCGAGCTGCTGATACGGAAGAGATGGATATTGAAATGGACAGTGGAGATGAAGCCTAAGAAGATGATCAGGTAAACTGGGAGCAGAGAGAGAGAGACTTACAACTGAAGGTGCTTTCTTTTCTTGCTTTTGGCCTTTGTAGCCTGCCTCAGCCAAATCTAAAAAAGCTTCTCCGCTGCAGAGGTAGGCAGGTACTGTTTTTGGCTTCCTCTCTGTTTAAGAATCCTGTCCTTTCGTCCTCTTGATATGCAGACATTCCCAGCCTTGCAGCCATTTGCAAGGGATCTAACCTCCTTCTTTAATGCCAGGTGGAAAACCTGCAAGGTGTCCTTAGAAACAAGCAGGGGAAGAGACAAAGGACTCTTCCAGATAGGGACAGTGGCTGCAGGAGAGGAAGTGGCTCTTGTCCCCACCACACTCTTTCTGGGGTCTGTTGTGCCCTCTTTAAAATTACGGCTGTAAGGTAGGCAAAGTCCCTCTTTTTTTCTAGGTTCTCTCTAGCGCAGACTTGATACAGAAAGAATGGGAAGGTCATTTTATAAGAGAATAAATAATTTACCTTACAGCATACAAACTGGGACCCTATGTGAGCTCACATGAGTGTCACAGGCTGTGTCCTGATGGCCGTATTTTCTCATTAGGTTGTTGTGGTCAAGTCCCCAAGGGCTTGTGCAGCACCTTGCTTTCCAACTGCCATCCTGCTTCGCTTTGGTGGGTCTTGTCTTATTTTGTGCCCCCCATAAGCCGATTATTTATTTGTGTCCTTTGAAGCCAAAACTGAAGGGTATCAGGGATGGAAAGACAGACAGAGGGAGAAGGAACAGAGAGAGAGTCCTAACTCCAGTTGTTTTGGGACCTGTCCTGCCTCTCCCTTTCAGTCTGGGGACCTGCCCCTCATCCCACTAGTCATTCTTACCTTCAGTGCTAGTTCTGGCGACACAGTGGTGGCCATGACCACACAGTCCCTGTGCTCACAGAACTTACTGTATAGTTGTATTGAACAAATGCTCACATAGCTCCGTAATTACCAACTGTGATAAGTACTCCAAAGGAAAGGCAAAAGTACCCGGAGAGCCAGTGGCAGGGGAGCTGATATGATGTGAAGGGTCACCAAAGCCTCTCTGAGGCAGTGACATTGATGTTGTGTCTCAAGAGCAAGCAGCGGAAGGCCAAAGTCTGGGTAGAAAAGGTTCCCGTCAAAAGAAACAACAAGGAGAAGCTGCTGCTTTTAGGGAACAAAAAAGAGATCTTCACAGTTAGAATGTAATCTGGGGAGGGTTGGGAGAATGTGAAGAGGGTAAATCAAATCATACTTAGCCTTATGGGTTACTGGTTAACATCAAAGCCAGTGGGAATCCACTGAAGCCTGAGGAAGGTGATGAGATGTGCTTATTTATAAGATCCTTGTGGGGGCCCCTGGGTGGCTCAGTCATTAAGCATTTGCCTCTGGCTCAGGTCCTGACCCTGGGGTCCTGGGATCAAGCCCTGCATCAGGCTCCTTGCTCAGCAGGAGGCCTGTTTCTCCCTCCGCCACTCCCCCTACTCATGTTCCCTCTCTCACTATCTCTCTCTGTCAAATTAAAAAAAAAAAATCTTAAAAAAAAAATGGTTATAAGATCCTTGTGGCTGCTCCCTGACAAAGAAGATGGGAGCAGGAGAGCCTGGAAGTAGGGTGACCAGTGGGGAGGCGGTTGTAGTCCAGCAGCGAGAGAGAAGTGGCTTCACAGGGGTGTTGGCAGTGGGTGCAGAGAAAAAGAGTTAAGCAAAGGTCCATTTGAGATGTATTTGGAGACAGAATCAAGTGGATCAGGTGAGTGAGTGGAAGTGACGGAGGAGAGTGGCGTGGATGGCTCCAGGTTTTTCCTTGGAGCCACTGTGGGGAGGGCCAGGGGCCTGTTTGGTACAGGCCCAGACAGGGTACTGTGTGCGGGGAGGCTGAGTTCATGGTCCACACAACCATCCCTTCCCATCGGTGCCTTTGTGGGAATTCAGGGAGCGCAGCTCATGCCGCAGGGATAAGAAATCAGGTAATAATTGTAATGCCTTCCATTACATATTCAGTGACAGTGTCACCATTTGGTGACCGTTTCCTGAACACACAGAACTGTCGCAATCCAGTTCAGTGCTATTTTAAGTGTTTTTTCTTCCCCCTTATTGAGGACAGGGGGACGCCATGTTGATCTTAATTCTTGTTCTCTACTCTGGCAAGGGTATGTTTTATGGGCTCTGATGAGCGTGGTTGGTGTTTGTCAAATCCTTCGGAGGGAGGCCTGAAGCGTGTTTCTTGCGTCTGAGGGCTTCCGCCACGCTGTCTCTGGAACGCGGGGTGGCCACCGGGATGGTGTCGTGCTTTCTCAAAACCTACTCTAGGAAAGCCCTCCTCTTCTTCAGACCTTTCCAGCTTTTTGTTGTCTCTCGGGCTCTTCTAAAAACAGTTTAAGACAACTGAGGATCATCTAACCGAGGTTTCACTAGACCGTTGCTGGCTTCGCGGATTACTTTGCAGGTGCATATCAAAGCAGCACCCTAAGTTATGTGAGCAAGCATGAGTATCAGGGATGAGGCACTTTGCTCATATAAAAGCTAGCGTTGCTCACTGCCTGGCACAAATGTGGTTAATGGTGGAAACAAACTAATTAATACTGAGTGATTAGAGTTTTAATATATACTTACTATAGCCGTTATTTTGGCATGTTGGGTAGAGAGTTTCATAGTGTATGTATCACACTGCAAACTTGAGAATGGTACTATTAGACCAGGCTAGTGGATTTGAAGGTTGTGGAAGAATTAGAAGCATTTCTTAACTAGCAAAATTAAATTTGCCTAACTGACTCATTTAGCTTCCTGTACACTTAAAGTGTTTCATAAACCAGAGCACTGCCACTGGACTTCATTACATGTTCATGATAACCTGCAGAATAGGTAGGACTGGGCTTGAGCAAAGGGTAGGCCATGGCCCTCATCACATGGCTGTAAGAGATGGAACCAGTACCACGTAGTTCCGTTTGGGTCTGTCAGCCTCATTGTGATACGGCTCCTTCACGCTCCTTATTAGCAACGTGGGCCTTGATTTATTTGTTTTATGTATGTCCTCCATAACAGGTTGAGATTTACTGTGTTAGTTAAAATTTTACAGTCATAACGGGGTACCCGGGTTATCAAAATTTTAGGAGTTCTTGCAAGAAGAAGAAAACTGTAAAAACCAAAGGTGTCAAAATATTTAGCTACAAATGGGATACAGGATCAGATCTATAAATAGTTCTATCTGCAATTGCACCGTACCAGATCAGCCAGGTTAAATAATGAGAAGGCTTCAGTGCTTGTCAGCCATAAATGCTCCGAAGTAAAATAAATCATGGTTAGTAGACATTTTCCTAAATTCTCCCCAAAATTTTGCATTCGGTGGGAGGGATGGGGTGGCTGGATGATGGACACGGGGGAGGGTGTGTGCTATGGTAAGTGCTGTGAAGTGTGTAAGCCTAATGACTCACACACCTGTACCCCTGGGGCTAATGATACATTCTATGTTAATAAGAAAAAATAAGAAGAAGGGCAAAAAAATCTGTTTGGATTTAGCTGTCTATTATGGTTTTCTTTTGTTTATTTGTATGATTTCTCTTTTTGTATAGGTTTAATTATAGATAGAAAATATTTGTGTCAGCATACAAAGCTGTACATTTGATTTCTCTGAAAATGACATGAGTATAATTTTATTATTAAAGCACCTGAAATAATGAGGGGAAATGTTGAAACTTTTTTTTATGTGCAAAGTGCTGTAACTAAATGTTAAGGCTTTAAAAATGTGGTTCTAAGTGAAATTAAGCTTCTAAGTACTTTTTTAAAGTTCTACCGACCTCACCTGAATAATCATCGCAGTACTTAAGTTTGTTTGTTTTTCCTTACAGGTAACTTTCGACCAACTTTCCCCAAGAGCAAATTTCTAGAATTGAACAAAAGCGTTTCCACTGGGTTTTGCCTGTAAGAAAAAATGTACCCGAGCACATAGAGCTTTTTAATAGCGCTAACCAATGCCTTTTTAGATGTATTTTTGATGTATATATCTATTATTCAAAAAATGATGTTTATTTTGAGTCCTAGGACTTAAAATTAGACTTTTGTAATTTCAAGCAGGACCCTTAAGATGAAGCTGAGCTTTTGATGCCAGGTGCAATCTACTGGAAATGTAGCACTTAACGTGAAATATTTGTTTTCCCCCCTGTTTTAAGATGAACCAATCAGGAGTACCAAATAAATCTCCCAATTAAAGATTATTGTGACTTCACTGTATATAAACAGATTTTTATACTTTATTGAAAGAGGACACCTGTACATTCTTCCATCATCACTGTAAAGACAAATAAATGATTATATTCACAGACTGATTGGAATTCTTTCTGTTAAAGAGCACACATAATAAATAGCCTCCCCCCTTAGGATTCCTGATTTACAGTCAGCTGTGATCCCTGGGCCTTAGGTTTCAAATGGAGGTGGAGAATAGCTCATTCATTTGCAATTCGCCTCCGGAAAGCCTGGAAACATGCCGCTTTCCCCTGAATTCTAAGTTACCATCTAGTATGTGTGATTTTTTTTTTTTCTCCCGTGATTAGTACTTTTGTTAATTCTATAAAAATAAAGCATTTTGTTCCCTTGGGCATGAGTGAGGTACACAGGTACCCTCCAGATGGTACTGGCAGGTCCATGTCTGTCGTTTTTTTCTAGGACACTTTGGATCTTCTAATGTCCACTGGCCCTTCGAATTAGCAGGTGCAGGTTAGACCCTGTGCCACGGAGAGAGGCAGCTTTCTAGACAGAGGTGCTTTGTGAGCCAGATCGTAGCACTTTTCTAAGCAGTACCTGGCCTCCGCAGTATTAATGTCTTGTTGTTGAAACTCTTCAGTGTAACTTTATTCCCGCTTGAATTCCTTGATACCTAAATTACTAGAACTGGCACAACGTCATTAAGTGAGTTTTAAAATCAAAACATGTTTAAGTTAATCTGATGCCAAGGAAAGGAGGGTAGTGTTCATTAGCAAATTTAAACACATTTTGAGAAATAATACCTTTCTGTGGGAAGGGTATATGCACTTCTTCACTCTGAGTTCTTCTAACATTAGACCCAGAAATGATGCGGTCCCCAGTGTGACCAAGTCCATGTAACTGTCACATGTACATTCTATTACGGCTACCTCTAGCGCCCTTCCCGTTCCTAAGGAAGGGAGAGAAAATAGTCAAAGCAATACATCTGGCTAGGTGGGGGCTGTTGTCTCGACCTTATGTCAAACTACATAAATAACACCTTTTTGGAATTCCTGATTTATGTTCAACTTGGATCTCTGGGCCTTAGGCCACTAGTATCCTCAGAGCAGTCTCGCTGGCAAATGAGAGGGATGCTAGCAGACTCTGGGCAGACCACTGGCCAAGGAGGCATGTTCTGGGCTCATCAAACTGCTCCAGCGGGGCTGGCAATAGGAAGTTAATACTGATTTCTTTTTAACATCTGTTGTAACTACTTAGAGTGGATGTCCAAAGGCTTTTCTTAGACTTCCCCAAGTCCGTGAGTTCTCTTTTGTTATTAAGCTTGGGGTAACTTCACCTTGGGGGTCATATGTTCTTTTTACAAAGTTATCCAACCAAGATAGACATGCTTTTATGAACAGCTTTTGTAAAAGCAAAAACACAATGTACACACATACACAACTTTGATTTTTGTTCTTCTATACTTTGCTCAGGTAGAGAACAAGGTATGAAAGCCATTACATGGTGTCCAACTGGGACCATCTCATAAATCCAGGTGTTCCCAAGATACCCACAGGACAACATGTCCAGAATTCATTATCTTATCCCCCAAATCTACCGCCATCTTGCATTCCCTAACTAGGATAAAAGCAAGTCCTCTGATCCAATTGCTCAAGGCAGACGCCCATGAGTGATCCTAGATGCCGCTCTTTCCCTTGCCTCCATTTTGCCATCAGTCCTGTTAGAACTGCTAGATGCACTTCTCACACCCATACCTCTTCTCCATTCCTGCAAGCACTGCCTTCCTACAACCTCCTTTCCTCTCCTCTGGACTTTCAGTCCCTTGCTCCCTCCCTCCCTCCTTCCTTCCCTTCTCTTTCTCTCTCCATTGCTCCTTTTCCTCCTCCATGTAGTCATCAGAATGGTCCTCAAAACCAATGTGACCGTATCGTTTCCACACTCAAAATTTCACACCTCTCTGTGTAATTTTTAAGAATTATTTTAAGAATAACTTTTTAAGAGTGAGCGCTTTGCAGTGAAGAGAACCTGTGTTTGAACCCTGATTTTGCCATTTGTGTGACTTGTCAGGTTACTTAGTCTCTTTGAGCCTGTTCTTCCTCAGTGAAATAGGAATAATAATACCTACCTCATAGAGTCTTCGTGAGGACTAAGTGAGATACTGTTTATAAAGTGTTTAGCACAGTGCCTGTGCATAGTGAGTGCTCTGCTGGGGCTTGCTCTCGTTATAACCCCTGCAGATGTCTGTTTTATGTCACTTCCCAGAGGCATTTTCTAATAACTGTAACTACTCTCCACCCCCCATAAGACTCATTTTCTGCCTCAGCATTCTGTTTATTTCCTTTGTAGAATTCTTCTACATCTGTATTTATTTGTTAACTTTTTGTCTATCTCTTACTAGAATGTAAGCTCCATGAGAGTGAGGATGTGTCTGTCTTGTTCCCTGTTTCAACCCCAGCACTTAGCCTAGTGCCTGGCACATAGTAAGCACTTAATAAATGTTTGTTGAATGGATGAATGATCAAAAGGCTCTTCATGATCTGATATCCGCCCATTTGTCTGGCTCATCCTGCCACTCTCCCCATTGCACCTTCAGCGCAAGGAAAACCGCATTACTCAGTCCTTTGAAGTGCCCCTTGGGCCTCTATGTCTTTGCACCTGTCATTCCCTTTGCCTGCCTGTCTACATGGCAACTTCCCGGTTATTGATCAAGTCTCAGCTCAGTGGCTACCTCCTCTCTGAAGCTGTTCATGATTTCTCCAGGCAGATGTCCTTCCCTCTCCCAAGTTCCCCCTGCATTTTGTAAATACCTCCGTGGAAGCACTTTACTGTATTGTGTTGTAAATTTGTTTGCATGTCTGTTTCTACTTTTAGACTGTAAGCACCGTGAAAGCAGAGTTTGCATCTTTTCATCTTAATGTCTCCAGAGCCTAGCACAGCGCCCAGCACATGAGAGTTTTGTCAATAAATATTTGTTGAATGAATTTGTAAACGAACAACGAGTCTTGCACTGGGACAGGTATTGCGAGACGTATGTATTATCGAGGGAAGGAACGCCTCTGGTGGCTTCCAGTGTATTTCTTTGTCCTAGAAAAGAGATCTAGAAAGCATTATGTAATCTCTCTGAATATAAGATTACTTGTTTGAATTTTAAAGATAAGTTGAATAAAATAGATCTTCATAAATAATTGCAAAAGATATCAAAAAGCTTTGTGATCTCTCAAATGCTACAAAGTCCAAAATAAATATTTGCACTATTAGTATTTCCATAGTAAATGCTATGCGAAAATGTACAGCAATAAATTTTGAAGCTTTAAAAATGTTTGTGTAAGTCTGGCCCATGCTTCCTGGACACAAGGTGCTTTAGGTTGGGGTGTAGGTCCCCAAAGCATCTGGAGCTCATTCAGCGACCTTTCATTTGCTGAGACAGCTGCTCTGTCACAGGCGGGGATGTCTGCGGAGCAGAAAGGACGGAAAGCTTCTCCACAGAAGCAGAGGGAGGCTGCACTAAACCTTGTGGGGCCGTAGCCCTTGCCTGGGCTGTCACAGCTCCCCGATCCCGCTTGCCTTCGCTGTGGGGATGCAAACGTGACCTCCATACAAAATACACTCCAACGGCCCCCATGGAAGGTGCAGGTTCATGACGATGGTTCCATCAGACACTTCCAACAGAATTCGCTGGAAATGGCTTTGGGATTGGGAACTGGAACAGAGAGATATCATCTGCATGTCTCAAAGGATCTGGGGTGGGCTCCAAAAATTTAAGTTACACACTGATTTCTCTAGAAGGGCATATATATGTAAGATACTTTGTCGATTACTCAGCTTTTGATTTTATATCAGGAAGACAAGTTTTTATTTCACTTCTATAGCATCTCATAATTTATAGAACAGTTCCACCCCCGTTAATGTCATGTTTGAATTTTAACTTACGTTTAAGCTATGTTATAGGCACGTTATCCCCATTTAAGAGTTGAGGAATCTAAGAAGCAGGCAAGTTAAAGGACTTACTCCGGCCAGAAAGGTGCAGAGGTCTTCTGTTTCTAGAATGCCTTGCAACCTTCCAATGCTCTTCCTCACTTGGATTTCGAGCTGCATTTCTTTCTGTGACTTCAGAGAACAACACAGTTTGGTTTATGAAGTGCAGTGTGACTGTCTCCTGAAAGCTTATGTAGGGCAGGGTGCTTTTTATTTTATTTTTTTTAATAGGAAACCTGCTTCTTTTATGTGGGAATAGTCAAAGCTTTTCCATTGATCTCTTCTGCTAAGCAACCTTCACTGGGATTACTTCTCTTTTATAAGAGGGGGGAACAGATGCAGTTTCTTACTTAGTCACAGAATATTGGGAGTTATTTTTCTCTGGGGGGTTAGCATTTTCTTTCTGCTGTAGCACATTCAGCTTTTTGCTTCATGAGCTTGATGCTGAAGGAAGTCCAGTGGCAAGATGCAACTGGACCATAGGCTCTGGGGAAAGGGGCTTTAAAGTGGGGTGTGTCTACACATGCATCTAGGGCATGAATAAAAGCATTCACCAGGGGTGGGAAAAATACCTACCCTTTTGATATTTGCTTCTCATCCTTTTGAGATCCAAGTTTTTGAGTGTTTTATTATACACATATTAGTAGAGTAGCACATGCATGTAATTTATAAGTAAATATCCCCAAATAATTGGGATATATGCTTTTGTTTTTGAAAGCTTTTTTAAAGATTTATTTATTTTGGAGAGAGAGAGAGATTGTGTGGGGGGAGGGGCAGAGGGAGAGAATCTCAAGCAGACTCCCCACTGAGGTGGGGACCCTACACGGGGCTTGATCCCATAATCCATGAGATCATGACCTGAGCTGAAACCAACAGATGCTTAACCAACTGAGCCACCCAGGCACCCCAGAAAGGGTTTATTATTAAAAGGGTTTTAAGACCACTACCTCAGTGAAGGACTCCGTTCATGGACCCCTGGAGTCAAGGAGCCTCTTCTTGCCATTGGATGCAAAGGTTTGCGATAACCTGCGCTTCTGAGGTAGCCGCAGCCTCCACAAAGTTCTCGATGGGGATATGTATGCCAGCGGCTGGTGGGCGGCGCGCATTTCACAAATAGTAGCAGCCCCTTCCCTCCAAACAAGCCGAGTGACTTTTGGGGGGACTAGGATCTGCTTTTTGAGGAGCTACCCTGAATTTTTCTGACTGGGCAAACACTCCTTGGACTGGGGAGGGGGTAAGTGGAGGATGAGCCGTCCCAGTGCCTTGATAGCGGTGTGACTTACACGGCCTGGGACCCAACAATAGCTGCTTGTGCGAAAATAGAAACATTTGGAAACTTAAGGAGAAAGTTACAAATGACGGCGTGGTAGAAAATGCTGTTCATGGCGGCATGAATGCCTTCTTTGAAAATCTTTCTCTTTCCCTCCCCTGTGTCCCCCAAAACATAGAGTCACTCAGTATAATGTTATAAATGAGGAAACCACAGCTGTATAGCTGTAACAGTTATTTTTAAAAACTGTGGTGCTGCCTCAGAGCAGACCCGATTTGAGTGTTCCCGAAGCTGCTGTGAGAAGGGACGGATTAATCACCTCACACTCGGCCCTGGGGAAACACAGTGACTCTGAACAAAGCACAGTCTGCTTTCCTGGAACTTTAAACTCATTCAGGAAACAGTCAAAATATTTGTTCTTCTAATTTTATTTTTTTTATTAATGAAATCCAATAGGCTCCACTGCCATATCCCTGAAGACCCGTGGAGCGGCAAGAGGTAATGATGGGAGATCCCTACGTGATACGGAGGAATTCGGGGAAGAGATAAATGTGACAAGGAAGAAACCTATACTCTCACAAACATGTCCACTTAGTGCGCTCTCTTGTTAAGTCAGATGTCTACACCTAAATTTAGATCATATCCTCAAATAGAAAAGGAAGCCTCTTATCTTTTCCATTTCCTTATTTAGCCATCTGTGGCAGGCACAGAGGTTTGCTTAACCTACTAGCCATTCGCAGATGTTCTGGTGCCAACCCTCACGCTCCTGATTAAGATCTGATGTTTAGATCCTCATAACTGTCATGTGACCTCAAAGAGACAAATATGAAGATGAAAAACCAGCACTGCAGGGAAGGTGGACTGGAAACCCAGCAAGAGGCCAGATTCTCAATGGCGATGTTGAATTCTTGAAACAGTTCTGATCATACCTCCCCTGGGCTTTTTGTTAAATCAGTAATATCAACATGAAATGAATGAATCTCCTCCCCACCCCCAAGGTATTGCTAACTGGTACATGCCCAAATTTAGACTTTGCTTTGTGTGCTAATGTTCAATAAGTCACCCAGAGTTCTGTCAAGTTTTCCTTCTCATTATCATTTTTCTTAGTTTACTCATATCAGGCTTTTGTTAACCCTATCTGGGTTACTATAGTGACTTCTATCTGCTCTCCCTGACACTAACTCTTCCAGCCCCATGCCTTTTTAAATATTGTTGCCAGGTCTCGCTCAAGTGCCTTTAGATTATCTGATGTTCTGAGTCACATTTCTGCTGGGTTTCTATCCTTTTGGACCAGGTCTGAATTCCTCAGATGACTCTCTTGTCCTTGGTCTACACAGCTTACCTATTGACACTCTCAGCTAAACCCCCCCCCCCGCTTTTTAAACATCTTCATTTTATTTTTTTCAGTGTTCCAAGATTCATTGTTTATGCACCGCACCCAGTGCTCCATGCAATACGTGCCCTCCTTAATACCCAACCACCAGGCTCACACATCCCCCTGTCTCCCTCCCTTCCAAAACCCTCAGTTTGTTTCTCGGAGTCCACAGTCCCTTATGCTTCGTTTCCCCCTCCAATTTCCCCAAATTCACTTTTCCTTTCCTTCTCTTAATGTCCTCCATGTTATTCCTCATGCTCCACAAGTAAGTGAAACCATATGATAATTGACTCTCTCTGCTTGACTTATTTCACACAGCATAATCTCCTCCAGTCCTGTCCATGTTGATACAAAAGTTGGGTATTCATCCTTTCTGATGGAGGCATAATACTCCAGTGTATATATGGACCACATCTTCCTTATCCACTTGTCCGTTGAAGGGCATCTTGGTTCTTTCCACAGTTTGGCGACCGTGGCCATTGCTGCTATAAACATTGGGGTACAGATGGCCCTTCTTTTCACTACATCTGTATCTTTGGGGTAAATACCCAGTAGTGCAATTGCAGGGCCATAGGGTAGCTCCATTGTTAATTTTTGGAGGAATCTCCACACTGTTTTCCAAAGTGGGTGCACCAACTTGCATTCCCACCAACAGTGTAAGAGGGCTCCCCTTTCTCCACATCCTCTCCAACACTTGTTGTTTCCTGTTCTGTTGATTTTGGCCATTCTAACAGGTGTAAGGTGATATCTCAATGTGGTTTTGATTTGAATTTCGCTGATGGCTAGTGATAATGAACATTTTTTCATGTGTCTGTTGGCCAGTTGTATGTCTTCATTGGAGAAGTGTGTGTTCATGTCTTCTACTCATTTTTTGACATGATTATCTGTTTTTTGGGTGTTGAGTTTGAGGAGTTCTTTATAGATCTTGGATATCAGCCCTTTGTCTGTGGTGTCATTTGTGAATGTCTTCTCCCATTCCGTGGGTTGCCTCTTTGTTTTGTTGACTGTTTTGTTTGCTGTGCAGAAGCTTTTGGTCTTGATGAAGTCCCAAAAGTTCATTTTCGCTTTTGTTTCCTTTGCCTTTGGAGACATGTCTTGAAAGAAGTTGCTGTGGCCAGTGTCGAGGAGGTTACTGCCTATGTTCTCCTCTAGGATTTTGATAGATTCCTGTCTCACATTGAGGTCTTTCACCCATTTCAAGTTTGTCTTTGTGTATGGTGTGAGAGAACGGTTGAGTTTCATTCTTCTATACATACCAACTAAAACCCTTAATTAAGATAGAGACACTCCTACCAAGTATGGCATACATTACCTCTCAAAAACTGAAGACCATGGTTAGTCCTTCTTTTTTTAAAATAAGAATTCTTTTAAAGATTTTATTATGTATTTAATTGAGAGAGAGGAAGACACAGGGAGAAAGAGAGTGGGGTGAGGGGCAGAAGGGAAGGGAGAGGGGGAGAATCCCAAGCAGACTCTGCATTGAGCACAGGAGCCAGACCGGGGGTAGGGGGGGATGGGGAAAGGGCTTGACCTCATGACCCTGAGATCATGACCTGAGCCAAAACCAAGAGATGAACACTTAACTGACTGAGCCACCCAGGTGCCCCTTGTCCTTTTTGACCAAGGCCAAATTCTTTACCATACACTTTGTGATGAGTATTTTGGTAGCATATACTAACCTGGTTATTACCAGGATCTTGAGCAAAGTTCTGTTGATAATCAAATTAGTATTTAGGTATTCTAGAATGATCATGCTTAAAGAGCAATTAGCATTTAGTGCCATTCCACTAAATCCTCATTTTTCAACTTTTATTACTACACAGGAATACTTCCTTGTACTTATCACATAAAATAAGCAAGAGAATCTCTCTGCTGCTCTTTCTTCACAAATTGTATAAGATAATTAAGATATAATTGCTTTCTTTTTCTTAATCTGGAGCAAATAAATGGTGTAAGAATAAACAACAAGGCCACAGACTGAGTAATCTTGCAAACATTTTGCCTCCTGGAAAGAAAAAGCAATAATCTCCACTAAACTTGAGCGATAATAATTATTTCAGCAATTACAAAGTCATAGGTCTTTCCTACCTTTAATTTAATACTTTTCAGACCTTTTAAAAAGTCCATCCTTTTAAATAATCCATCTCTATCATATTAGAATTTTTTTGGTTCTAAACTTATGACTCTAGTAAAAGTGGTAAATCAACTCAAAATAGAGTTATCATATCTGGGGAGTCCTGAGGTTCCAAAGTCATCAAAGAAAGTGAAAATATATATAGTCAAAATTACCCTCAAAAACTCTAAATCTCCCATATAGTATACCATACATAGTTTGACATATACGACTCTATAAAGTAATTCTAAACATTAGTCTGAAGCAGTGATTCTCAGTCTGGAGCACTTCTGCCTGCCTCTCCCTGGCTCCTTCCACCAGGAATATGGCGATGTTGAGACATCTGTGGTTCTCCCAAAGAAGGAAGAGTGTGTGTCGCTACTGACATCAGATGAGCAGAGGACAGGGATGTTCTTACCAATCCTACAAGGCACAGAACAGCACCCACAAATGTCCATGGTGCCAAAAGCTTGGCGGGAAGACAGAAACTTTAAAAAAAAAGAAGTCTTTATGGAGATATCTGTGCATTTAATGTTGTCTTTCAGGTAAATGTTACTCACCAGAAGTGAATGGGGGATGGGTGGGTAGAGAATTCTAAAACACTCCCCCATGCCTGAAGGATTATATACCATTCTGTTTTTTGAAAAAATATTTGTTTTTAAAATCATATGCACTAAAATTCAGGCTTTTTGAGTATTTGAGTACTTGAGTATTGAGGCCTATGAGTAGTGATTGATGAATAGCCATGTATCCTCCTCCATAACTGAGAGAGGAAAGTTCTCTCACAACCACCTTCCCAAATTCCCTTGTGCCACCCCTTAGCCGTCAACCCCTTCCCTACCATAAACCCTTGTCAGCCACTTGTCTACTCTATATTCCCCAAAGTCCTTGTCTTTTGTAGAATGGCATATGAATGGAATCATACAGTATACAGCTTTATGGGACTAGCTTCCTTCACTTAGCATAACGCATTTGATAATAAGTCATGGTTCATTCTTTTATTGCTGTGGATGTTTGTTTATCTGTTGTTATCCATTTCAATTCATCTATGGAAGGGCACTGCATTACTCCACTGTTTCAATAACAAAACTTGATAACATATCTTTTTTTTTCTTAGATTTTATTTATTTACTTATCTGACAGAGAGACAGAGACAGACAGAGAGAGAGAGAGAGAGAGAGAGAGAACACGCACACGCAGGGGGAGCAACAGAGGCAGAGAGAGAAGCAGACTCTCCGCTGAGCGGGGAGCCCGATGCAGGGCTGGATCCCAGGACCCCGGGATCATGACCCGAGCTGGAAGCAGACACTTAACCGACTGAGCCACCCAGCTGCCCCAACATAGTTTTTTAAATCTTAACACATCTTAAAGGGTTTTGTTTATTATTGAGAGGATCGAACAAAAGAGTAGCCTCATATTCTGTGCATAGGGAAGTTCTAAATTCAGTGAAGGTCAGATACACATATGAGTCAATTGCTCTGTTTTTTCCTCATTCTGCATTTTGCTTCAGTGAGTTGCATCCATTCACCTTGATATCTATGCTCAGGATTGTGCTGGATACAATAATGCAAATACAACCTACTCTCCAAATGCAACCCATGCGTTAGACATCACCTTTGTCCTCTGGTCTAATCCATTGTAATGTGGAGATGCTGTTTGTGTGGTAATCACAATCTTTGTGGAAGAGGAAAATGTTATCATATAATCTTAATGATATTCTTATGGATTCATAACTTAACCTGATATTTCATTTTAACATTTTTTAAGTATTTTGAGTGATCTCTTTCTTGTCTTTTGAGAAAGATACTAAGCTATTTCACTCTTAGTGATGAGAATTTCTTTGGCTATCCTAGCATTAAACAAATATGGATAGGAGGGATTTCTGGCTGCGACATTTACCATATGGCTGATGCACAGAATAGATCCAGCCGATCTGTCTGGAAAAGGGCATGTTGCCTTTCTCATTTATCAGTGTGTGAGCCTCCTGACGCTTTGCCAAGAGGCGGACTTTCTGGATAGATCTTGGTCGGTGTTGGTCCAATGACTGTCGCATCTTCCTTATTGTAAATTTCGATTTTCGATTTCTATCCTTCCTGGGTGGCCGACTCATTTCTTTGTTTTGTCAGACAGTAGTGGGGACAGGTTTTGGTTAATTCCTGAAGAAAATAATGCTGGCATCTGAATAGAAAATTGACTACTGGATTAGTGACCTTAGTAAATAGCTAATGGTTTGACCCAGTGATGTGCTTTCAAACGATCTAGCTACTTTACAAACTGTGTGTAAAGATACAGATGACAAGGGGAAAGGATCCATGGGGCATTAGCCCAGGGTCACTCCTGTGGTCACATTAATTAAGGCGCCACACTAGAAAAGGGTGTGAGCTCTGCAATGACTGGCCCTCCCTGCCTTAAACTTTCTATTAGTGCGGAGAGAAGTAACACAGATCAAACACTTCCAGGATAGATCCTTTGTTTCCTATTACAGCCCTTTTTTATTTCCATGGAAAAAGCATAGCAGTTCTTACTCCTATATTCATAGCAGAACTTCCAGAGCTGTGTGATGGCATAATAAACAATACCAGACATCGACCTCCTCTCATTCCAGACTCACAAGAGAAGGGTTACTACCCCCGTTTTGCAGGTGAGAAGAAGGAGTCCTAGGGGTCCTTCAGCAAGACCCCTCAGCTGGTGGACACCAGATCCAAGGCAGAGCCCAGGGCCAGGGAACATGCAGGACATCTTCCGTACCTGTCCACTCTGGCTGTGGGGGCAAAAAGAACATTCACAGGAAGAACAGCATGAGGGACCACCACGATTCTACAAAGGAATGTATTGTGTGAAAATGAGAGAACAACCTTTCTGGCAATATCCTTGTCCCCAGAAGTGAGAGAAATAACAGGACTTCTACTAAGTGGCAATGGGGAGTCTGAGGGAAGCAGAGGGTCTGGGAATGAGAGAAGAACAGGAAAATGAGAAAATACATCTTGTAATAGAAATGCATATGTTTTGAAGCGGAATGCTAAAGAAAAATATAAAGGAAGAGCTTATGTCAAAGCCCGAAAGGAAATGGGCGCACTAGTCCCATGTTGAAAGAAGCCACATTTAGATATTTTAGCAAATATTGCTTCTTCAGCATTTCGCATCTTCGCTGAAATGGCATGCTTTATTTCTCTAATGCTTCACTTTCCCTAGCCTTTGGTTGGAGAGGCAGCCTCATTACCTTCATTTTTTACTGCCTGTCAAGATAGCTTAGGTACAGACGGGCCACGCTGAGGTAATGACCCAGGCAGGGTAAATGGGAAACTTTCTGTATTCTTGGGAACAAGTCATCAATTTCGTATATTTCCCGAGTGCTACATTCTTTCTCAAAATAGCATAAAAAATGTATGCAAGCTAGTTTCTGAATTGTTTTTATTCAAGAAAATTTTAGATGGGCCGTGCCAGCTCATTCATCAATGTCCACGAAATACTTAAATGAATGAAAGTCAGTCCTGAGTTTCTAAAACAACTCTTTGGAGGTTGTATTCGCCAGGCTCTCTCAGAATCTTGTCCTGGTTCTTTTCCAGGGCTGCTGTGTAATCCTAGCCGGGGCCAGATCAAAGGGAAATGTTTCCATGATGAGGCTGCTTTCCCTTCGCCTTCCCTCTTCCTTCTTGTCGGTCATCCCCACAGCGTGCAGAGCTGCACTTCAGGACCTGCACTAAGAGAGGAAAAAACAGGCAGGGTTGGCTCACACAATGGGGCTATTATTTTCCTAGGACCATCATTTGGTGTTAACATTCATGTCCTATCCACCCGCAGCCACGGCCTTGCCATTACCCTCAATTATGAATGGCGACAGCGTAAGTACTGTGGGAGATACCATCTCAGCTCTGGCCAAAGAGGACTGGTGTGTTTGACACAGGACAGCCCCCACCCCCCCCCCCAACAGCGACATCTACATCATCCCTGCTTGTATGCACTCGCCCCCAAGTCTTTCTCACCACATAATTAAATCCATCTGGATCTGAAAGCTTTGTATTTATTGCTGGCTCGTTTGGACACTCTCTTTCCGTCTCACATGGTGACAGCTGAAGAATTTCAAAAGAGGTAGGATTTTGAAACAAGGTCTCTGGAGAATTCATAACAGCAACTGTTTCTCTTCGCTTCTTTTCAATATCCCCACATCAAAGTGTCAAGACGTAAGTGTCCTTCCTCTTTTTTGCAACTCTTTCAGCTCTTTGGTGTGGCCTGGGCCATTGTTCTCGCTGCTTCTATGACCCTGTGTGTTGGTTTGCCAGGGGCTGAAAGAATGTGCCCCAGACCCTAGGGGGCTTACGCAACAGTTTGTTTTCCCACAGTTCTGGAGGCTGGAATCCAAGATCAAGAAGTTGGCAGGTCTGATTTCTCCTGAGGCCCCTCTCATTGGCCTATACATGGTTGTCTTCCTCTCGACATGTCCGAGTCCAGATTTCTTCTTCTTACAAGGACACCAGTCAGCTTAGACGAGGGTCTTCCCAAAGAGCTCATTTTAACTCAATTACCTCTTTAAAGACCCTCTCTTTAAATAAGTCACGTTCTGAGGTACTGGGGTTTAGAACTCAACATAGGAATTTGAGGGGGATGTAATTTGGTTCTTTACACCCTAAATACCTGATTTCAGTTTAATGCAAGTCTCCTTGTCTGGAGCCCGTGGACTACTTTGGGTCCAGAAATGTGCTGAAATTGTACGCCAAAGCTTACTGTCATGCTTTAGGAAGATGCTCCTATCAGACCCTTAAAGGGTTCACAGTGCAAAAAAAATGTTAGGATCTAATGGCTGATGGCAAAGGCGTTGTTGTTCGTCTCAGAATATTTTTCCCATAAATAACAAGGCCCCTTCACCTTCGTGTTTGTATTCCACACACACATACAGAGCATTGCACAGCCCTTACCACGTACCAAGCGGTGTCCTGAGTTCTGCATGAATATGAACTCCATTAACCCTCACAGGGAAGCTACGAGGACGGTGATATTGACAGAAGAGGAAACGGAGGCACACAAAGCTTAAGTAACTTAGATCATACCGTGAGTTACCAGCAGAGCCAGGATTCAAATCCCAGTAGCCTGGTTTAAGAACGCTAACTCCGGCTTCCCACTAACTCTCTTTTTCAGTCTTGTGATGCACGAGGACGCCAAGCCATGGTATTTGCATCTGGAGAGTCAGTTATCTTCACCACCCTTGCTATAACTTACATTTTCACCCCAAATCTATATTGGAAGGATTTCAAAGGGGTCAATAGCCTTTGTGGGGCATGCCTGCCGCTTTTGGCAACTTTCAGTTCTAACACCCACTGCCTCCATTTAGCTGATGGTTCTGTGTTTCCCCTCCCTGAAGTTAAACTGTTTGACTCAGATATATGGGCAGTGGTGATGCCTCCTAAATCGAATGACACTCAGTTAGCACTTTCATAATACAAATAATAGTCTTAAAAACGCTACCAGGCTTTCTGCCCTATTGTAATCATTCTATATGGACCCAACATTTGGAAGGAAAAGGAAGACATTCTCGATAGAATTTTTAGTTTTCTGTAGACTTTGGAGGAACAATAGTGTTGTCACTGGGTCGTTGAGAGGACGTAACCCCTGGTTGACCCTCCAGCTGCCCCCCCCCCCCACCTCGGGGCAATGAGAGGCGCCCTGCCCTCTCCACTATCTTTGGGATGTACATTCCTTGAGCAGTCATTTCTAGGAGGCACCTTGAGAGAGTAAGGTGTTGCCGAGACCCTCTGGACGCTATACATGGTGACCGAACCCCAGCGAATCCTCTGTGTCAACTTTAAAGATTCGAAGGGATGGTGCAGAGATCTGCTGGTCTTGGGAAGCCCAAGATGTGCCTCCTATAGTAAGCTCCCTTGCTCGTCGAAACTGCCCCCTTCCAACCTGGAGGGACATGCCTATGCTCGGCAAATGGGCCCGATTTTGAATTTCACCCTGGAAGCTCCTGAGGTTGAGAACCAACAACATTCTCTCATTTCCAGGCCCAAAGAGGCAATGAAAGGAGCAGTTGCCTTTTTGGGCTGAGTTGGAGGCAGGAAGGAGTTAGCCAGCAGCGTTCGCTTTCACACATGTTCTTGGCTGCCTTGCTTCTGCTGTCTTCTACCTTCCAGCCCCATGGGACAAGAAGAAATGCCTCCTTCCCTTGGATGAAAGGTGCCCAACGAACAGAACGGGAAAGGAAAGTAAGTACAAATCCCGTCCTTTTGTCATTTGGAAAGATTTGTATTCTCCCAGTTTTTCGGAGATTATAGATGTCACTGTGAAGCCCTAGAACTTGGTAGCAGCGTTTGCTCTGACGCTTTTTTGAAACTCAGCTGTGTGTGTGGAAAAAGATATATTTTGAAGGTACAAGTGGTCCTATGTGTGTTAGGACTGACTGTCAGGATTCGCTGTGAAGGAGAGTGGAAGCCGTAGACTGTTGCCAACAGTAAGGTGGCTACATGCGGTAAACGGTTACATATTTATGTATTTCTTGTGCTTTGCTTCTTGGCATACTTTCCGAGTCACAACTACAGTGGAAGCTGGAAAATTTTGTGAATAATTATGATGCTCTTGAATCTATTGAAGGAAATGCATGAGATCCTAATGGGCGAAAGGTGGTGTGTAACTTCCTCAGCTGTGGAAATTGTCAATCCAATTATTTCAGCTAAGTCACCCGTCAGATCAGATCACTGCCCAATCAATTACAGAATTATCAGTAGTAAAGGCAGCCTGAAATGCCAGATGAATAGTGTCTGGGACAGTGTCGAAGGCACAACTCTAATTTTCATGGAACTGGCAACTGGTTTAGCCACAGGATGTGGGTTGCTTAATGACATTTCATGTTTTTATTTTTGGTATCACATCAAGTGTTTAGACTGGAAATCATGCCTCCCCCACCTCATTGCTCCTAAGCCCAGTACAGACTCATTTTTAAAAAGAAAAAAACACTCACCCATGTATATCCAGGCTTAAAATCCTTCCAGAGTTCATAGGGATAAAGGATTTATCTGAGATTGTATTTCTCAGGCTCACCACTTTTCAATAAATTCAGCCTCTTCCCGGTGCGTGCTCTGGAGAGGCTGGTTTTGTTTGAGGTGTTAATGATCATCACTGCGGAGGAAAGGAGCTTAGGAGTAGCCGTCTTGTAGGTGAGACCATTACTGCCCAGAGAAATATTGATTGGGAGCCTCATCTGAACTCTTACGTGCCTGGACCAGGACAGTCAGGGAACGAGGAGCCCGGCACAGTGCTGCTTCTCCCATTAACCCCAGTGACCATTCCCTCTGAGGGGCACGGGTCCTCAGGGAGCCCTGAGCCCCGATGGACAGCCAGCTGCAGACAAAGCCACTTTAAACCCGGAGATGGACTGGAAGGGCAGGGCCCCTTAGGTAGGTCTGAGTTGCCTCAAGGATAAAAAGGTCCTACATGGTGTTTTGGAGAGGGATTGAGCCACGGTTTTAGAACTATTGTTTCCAAAGACCCTTACATTTCTCCTTTGTCCCTATTTGTGACACTGTAGATTTCCTGACCGAAACGGTGGATCATTTGAATTTTAGAGCCCATATCCCAGCCCCTCTGGGACCGATCGACTTGGCCTGTCTGCCCTGAGTGGGGTTGACCCCTCAATGCAACCCGGGGGTGCACCCTCAGAATCAACCGCCCCCCAAAGTCAGGCTTGCGGACTTGGAATCGCAGCTCCCCCGTTGTTCCATGTGCGTGATTTCTGTTCTTCTCCCTCCGTGTGGGGACAGATCCCCGAGCGGCCTGCGTGTTAAACATCCACGTTTCAGTTGCCGGAAGTGTGTCGTGTAAGATCCTCGGGAGAGCTCGCCGCGCCACAGTTCCAGCACCCTGCGGCCGCGAGGCGCCAGGCATCCCCGGGCCGGCGCCGGCGATCGCAGGGCCGGACCCCACCTCCTCTTTCGGAGGGAAAGGAGGCAGAGGGAGACGCGAGGCTGGTGGTGCAGACAGGACACCGCGGCCGCCTGGGTCCTCAGAGCGGGAGCCCGACTTCCCACCGCCTCCCCGTGCCGGGCGGGGACCGGGACCGACTGGCTGGCGGCCGGGCCAGGGTCTCAGCTGCCACGTGGGGGCACGTTTAGTTTTATTTTATTTTTTTAAAGATATTATTTATTTATTTGACAGAGAGATCACAAGTAGGCAGAGAAGCAGGCAGAGAGGGAGGGAGAAGCAGGCTCCCCGCTGAGCAGAGAGCCCGATGCGGGGCTCGATCCCAGGACCCTGGGATCATGACCTGAGCCGAAGGCAGAGGCCCTAACCCCCCCGAGCCGCCCAGGCGCCCGGAGGCACGTTTAAAACGCACGCGCTTGTTTCCAATCTAATACCGGGGCGAGCTAAACTGCCGGCGCCGGGGGCAGGAGCGGTGCCGGGACGGAGCTGGCTTCTATTAAGGCGGTTTTAACGGGTGGCACTTGGCAGTGAGATCCCGTTTTGCTCCCGTCCCCTACTCTCCACACCCCTTTCGATTTTAGGAAAGTAGAGCCGCATTTCCCCCGGGCCGGACGCCTAGCACATTCCGAATGAAAGGGAGAACCTCTAGGGGTCAGTGCGGCGTAAACAATGGCCCGAGCTCGGCTGCCGCGGCCCTCGAGGTTTCCCTCACAGCTCTGTCCCTTTTTCATTCTAATGAGGGAACGGTCCCATTACTTCACGCTGAGCCCGGCTCCAGAAGCAATCCCCTTGATGGCCATTTTCCTTTAATATAAGTTTAGACATTTGCAAGCAAAGGCAGCTCTAATTTGAAATTTAGGGCTGTGTTCAAATTTGTTGCCTTTCACCTGTTTTGCTGGAACCCGGAAGGCTGCCCCCCTCCCACTTGTCCTTTCAAAGCTCCATCCCGGGGTGGACAGAGGCCTGCTGCCTTTTCACCTTATTTCCTTCCTTTTTATTTATTTATTTTCTTAGTGAAAAAGCACCTGCCTGCTCCCAGGCCCGTGTCCTTTTGTATACAGATGTTCTTTTGGCTTTTGTCTTTCAAATTTGAAAAGTCCTAATTTATTTCATGATGTTACTAAGGATAGTTAAGCTTTCTGGCATGGTGTGGGGGTGTGTGTGGAGAGAGTGAGAGAAGGCAGCACTCATTAAAATGGTGGGTGGGGATGGAATGGTGTCTTGCTTCCCCGGGGAACACACTGCAGGAGTGGGAAGAAAGACCCTGGGGATTTCTTGAGGTACAGGTTCCTCAACTCCTCCCGTTTACTCCTCAAGCATCTTCGTCACTGAGACAGTCCAGCTTCCACTTCTCTTCTCCAGCCCTTGATTCTGTGTGATCTCCTGAGGCCCTTGGCCCTGTTGAACATTTCTTTCTGATGTGCTTTTTGCTGTTCATTTGCGCTGTTGTGTCTCACAACCTCCTAAATCTGGTATGGTATTGGCACCGCTATGTCTAGACCTTCTCTTTCTCCACTAATAACCTTGTGAGTCCATCTTGACACCCTGAATGTGGGCCCTAGAATATTTCTTGGTGGTTCCAAGGAGGCACTGCCAACAGATCAAAGTTGACATGATGGGTGCCCCCCTCCCTGCCCAGCTTGCCTTAATTATACCTCTCCTACAATGAAAAGAGTTTCATTTTGATATGCATCCTTCCCCTGGATGACATCCTCCTCCCACAGTTCCAACAGCACCCCAGTCTCTAGCTCCAGAACAAGTCTTTCCCTGATCTCTAACACAGGTAATTCTATAACCTATTAGATTCCTCCATCTGGAATGCCTACCAATACTTCTAATGTCACATGTCTAAAACCAAGCTCATCATTATACCTCCCCAAAATCTGGGTCTCCTGTATTCTCCAACTTTGTTAGTAGCATCACTATCTATTCAGTAGCTCAAGCTAGAAGCTCTCTTCCTTTCTTGCAATCTCCTCCTATCCTTACCTCCTGTATCATCATGGCTTTTCCCTCAAAATTCAACCAGTAACAGAGAGTGGATATGAGGAGCAGATGAGTGGAATGAGTATTTGGCAGAGAAGACTTTAGCATCTTCATAATCTCCATTGAACTACACTCATATCCAGCCATCCCATGTAAACATACACTAAGTGTAAATGGCATATTTATTCTACAAACACAGCTTTCCCATTCAATCTCTCCTTACAGGAAAGCAGGCTCTAACATCCTGCATGTGAATTTTGGTGCTTTCTACAAGAGCAAGCTTACTAAAGCATAAATCTAGTCACATTATTCTCTAACAAACCTTTGCTGGTTTCTCTTTGTCTATGAGATAAAGGCCCAAACTCCAAGCGTGTTATCTGATGTTCTGTCTGGCTCCAGTTTATGTTTCCAGCCATATTTACTGTCCTTTCCCCCTCCACATCCAGGTCCCTTGCCTGACATGTTTTTTGCACACACATAATTAGTTCCTGTTTAGTTTCACGTTTCACATTTATTTCATTAGTTTCACGTTTCTTGCAGTTATCTTCCAGGTGTACCTTTTATTTCTAATTCTTTATTTGGTCACTCAGCTCAAATGTCACTTCTGTGAAGCCTCCCCCAACTTATGCAAGTAGACCAATTTGAATTAGATAATCTCTGTTGTGTGCTTCCTTAGCACAAGATGTGTTTCTTAATAGCATCTGTTATACAGCATCCTGATTGTGTGCCTTTCTTTGCCATCAAATTCCAAGTTCTTACTGGGAAGGACTGTCTGCTTGCTTTTTGTGTCCCTAGCATCTTGCATGGTATCAAGGACATGGCAAATGCTCATTAATTGTTTTGTGAATGACGGAGGTAGTGGATGTGCTAAAGGAAGACAGGAGCATCATTGATGACAAACTGTTACAATTTTGCTGCAGAACAGTCCCTAGTAAGAGCATTTAAAATATAGAAGTGTGGTTCTAGGCTCTATAAGGCACAAGGGAGCCCTACTCCTGGCCCCACCCATCTGCAATGAGGAGCTCAAGAAAGATGGTGCTTGTGGAAGAGTATGGATTAGTACTCTGGCCAGACTCTGTGTGTGTGTGTGTGTGTGTGTGTGTGTGTAGGGGAGGGAGGGAGGTGGAGAGCAGGATAGGTAGTTCCGCATAGAACTATCTGTTGGGTAGACTGTTTATAAGCAAGATAAGCATATCCTGTGCTTGCCCATTGTCAAAGATAATAAGACCAGTTGATTTCCAAATTATTTGAGCTGCTACTGGAAGCAAATGTGCAGATAGGTACAGAGGAGTGTGCTAGGGTCTCCACCACTGAGTCATTTACTGTCAGCTAAGGAGGTGAGATTTTTGCAAAGGTGGATGAATGATCTCAGTTTATTATCCAGATTGGGGTGTTTCTGAGTGGGAAAGGGACACTATTAAGTATTTCTCCAGGAATATAGGTACAAACCGGGATGGTGCCACGGAAACCCAGACAGATGGTCATACTAATGGAGACTGTCAGGTGTGTCCTGTGGACTACAGGTGTCCTAGTTTCAGGGAAGAAAGTCATCACTATGAAGTTGGGGGTTCACAGAGAGAGTCCCCGAAGAGGGGCACCTTGATGTAGGCCTTGGAGGAGGAGGATTTGGTGTGGTGAGAGGAGGTAGGAGAGAGTGTTCAGTGAGGAAAAGGGAGTGAGCATGAGTATGATGGTGGCACATTGAACAATTTGTATAGCGGAACACGAACAGAACCCTTTGTTTGGTGTTGGGTCAAAGCCCAAATGACACAGGGAAATGGTTTGCATTTGAGAGGCAATAAATAGGGACGGGGGAATCCAGGAAAATTCGAGGCTTTGACACTGGATGATTGAAAAGGTGGTTGCCTTAAAAAAGTAGATGGAAATAGTTTGATAATTAAGAAAGATAATTAAGTAGGGGAAATAGAAAGATAATCAAGTGGGGGAAATTTGAAATATTTTTGCCTTTTGATTTTGATGTCTTATTTTAGAAAACTTGGATAATGTAGGAATCATGGGTGAGGTTTTTGGCATCTTGTGATTCTGATATCCCATTCCTGGAATATTCTCAATGTTATATTCATTCTAAAGGAAGACATGGAAACAGCAGGAGAGTGAAGGTGAAGTCTGGTTTCCGTGTGAGTTTTTCAAATGGTTTGTCTTCTGTGCTTTAGACAATATTTTACTGATAAAAATGTATTTGCTTAAGACTTACTGGTCCCTTACTCAGTGCCAGACACAGTGGAGGAAATGTTTTTTGTTTGTTTGTTTGTTTGTTTGTTTTGAGAGAGAGAGAGAGATTGCACATGGGCATGGAGGGAGGGGATGGTAGAGGGGGAGGGAGGGAGAGAGAGAGAGAGGACAGAATCTCAAGAAGATTCCTCACTGAGCACAGAGCCTGATGCAGAGGTCTATCTCATGACCCTGAGATCTGAGCTGAAACCAAGAGTCCGACGCTCAGCCGACTGAGCCCCCCAGGCACCCCAGAAGTGGCATTTAAAAGTGACGTGGAAAGATTTGCAGGTGAAAACTTAGGAACAAGTGTCACGTGAATGGTGATGAAGAGTTTGGAGAAGGGAAAGACAGACACCTGAAGGAAAAGACCTATTGGAATATAATCTCGAAACATGAATTCCAGTGGCGGGAGGGATAAAATATAAGAGATGTCGACAGGCTCCTTGAGTGTTTGAGGTTTAGACAACTGAAGATCCTCTAGGTTTTTATCTCTGTGGAGTCTGGGTTTTTACATTCTTCCCCAAAGTAGTTTCTTCTGTTTCCTTAGTTCTTGACCCATCTTCATTCATCAGAGCTGTTGCTGTTTTAGCAGCAACAATATTTATGTGGCATATTGGTGAGTTGTGACAAGGCTTAATTCCATGACATTGTCTAAAGGTTCCCAACTGTGCACAAGACTGACGGAACTCTCTCAGGTCACATCAGCTTGAGCTGAAAAAGATGCTTTTAATAACAAATACTCTTTCTCCTGTCCTCCTATTTCAGGATCTCCAACAGCCAGTTATTTCTAGGGTCTTCTGAGAGTATGTCTGCCAAGGCTCTGGTTGGTGCTGTGGGTTCCAGGGAGGCCGCAGGTGGAGCTGCTCTTTATGGGAACATCTGCCAATGCTGGGAAGCTGGGCCATGCCCCCCTACCCTGAAGGGCCCTGTGGCCTCGTGTGTATGCACCCATACTGCCGAAGCCGTCCGATGGCTGCTCCCTTCCCATGATGACTTGGAAAGCAAGGTGACGTTTTTTCCCCAGCTTTGCGTCACTTGGTTCCAAGGCACTGCTACCTTCTGCCTCTGAAATAACAATGAAGATAGATGTTTCAGTTTTTGTAAGTGGCCCTCGACTTCCTGAGACCCTATCATGAGACAGGAACTCCTTGGGCCAGAGGACGGTGTGAGGGAAGGATCCCTGCGTTACTGGAAATGCTTCCTCCCCTGAGATTCTGGGACATGGTCCTGGGACCAGGGGTCGGGGCTTGTCAGCTTCCTATAGGATGACCTCTTAGGTAGGCTCCAAGTCTCACATAACTGTGTCTCTGCAGAAGTGACTCAGCTACTCTGAAGACATCCCCGGTGTGTCTTTCTTTCTTTCTTTTTTTTTTTCTTTTAAGATTTTATTTGTTTATTTCACAGACAGAGATCACAGAGATTACAAGTAAGCAGAGAAGCAGGCAGAGAGAGGGGGAAGCAGGCTCCCCACTGAGCAGAGAGCCCGATTCGGGGCTCCATCCCAGGACCCAGAGATCATGACCTGAGCCGAAGGCAGAGGCTTTTACCCACTGAACCACCCAGGTGGCCCCCACCCCTGTGTGTCTTTTTAACACCATCAGGATGGCATCATAATCTTCTGCCCTTTCGATAAAGATACTACTTTAGGTCCACAATTTCTGCTGTGGGAAGCAAAACAGTAAAGCCTTAAGTGATCGTCCCATCCTTCCACCAGAGGGCAGATATGTCCTATGTCTTGAAACACTCTCAGGTTATGTTTTACAATAAAGACTTCGTTAATAAAAAAGGTGACATAAAAATTATGTTCCCGTGTCCTTCTCTGTATATCTTTAATATTTACAAGCATCTACAGGGTGTATTAGCATATAGAATATTAATATCTATCCTACGTGAGTATGTATATTGTTAGAGTGGTTTAACTTAGACTTCCACTGATAGTGGTTTCATGGACACAGAAAAGGTAGTTAGTGATAGAAATTGTTTCATGTTATGCCAGGTTTCCTTTGAAGCAGAAGACATACATCACAAAGTCGATTTTAAGAAGAAATGAATGGAGAATTAATTGGCACGGCATGCCATTTTGCCAGACTCTTTGCCGTCATATCCTACTTTTATCTAAAGTATCTTTGGAACAACAGTCCTGATTTACTGATTTATTTCTATGTCAAGCTTTTTTTTTTCCGGCTTGGAGAAGAGCTGTCTGCAGTTTCTAGGTGGCACTATTTTGATTTTGAGTCTCCTTTTTGTTAATTTACTCCAACTGAATGGGAAGTTAAGTCCCCTTGAATGTTATGGCTGATTTGTGGTTTTAGGGAGTTCTCTAAACCACATAGAAATGGAGCCTGATAGTGGCAATGTGAGGTCCAGTCTATTATGGATTTTTTCCTTGTTGAGAAAACCAACATGTAGATATTATCCCAAGGCCCTGATGAAGAGAAGTTCTTTATATACCTTTATTTAGGTCATGGCTTTTAAAAAAATTGGTGCAATGGCACATCTATTATTTTTTTAGTACATATGTGTTTCTAAAAATATCAAACCATTGTCTCACAGTTAGTTTCAAAGTTGATACAACGTTCAGAGCCCAAAGGTGTTCTGGGGCTTAGGTACTCCCTTTGCCTTAGTTCAAAGGAAAAACTTTACATATCCTGCACTATTCTAGGGACATCTCAAGAGAAGAAGAGAGCCAGGTAAAGGCACTGCATTAATTTTGTTGAAAGAGTGAGCGTAGGGTGGTTCAGTGGAACGATATTGCCTGAGATCAAAGTTACAACCTTTGACC
The DNA here is from genome assembly GCA_004024625.1 of Mellivora capensis. Classification (NCBI taxonomy): domain Eukaryota; kingdom Metazoa; phylum Chordata; class Mammalia; order Carnivora; family Mustelidae; genus Mellivora; species Mellivora capensis. Next base: position 81,372 of record PISX010003048.1, read on the forward strand.
ATCTCCAGTATGTCCTGCCTTTTCATTGCTGTTAGGAAATACAAAGACTGCTGAAAATGTTATGGTAGCTGATTCCTGTGCCAAACGGGCCCCCCCCCAATCCCTCTCTCCCACCCCCACGGTGGATGGGAGTGTTGCAATGTAAGGAAACATGAGGAACAGGAAATACTGTCTCAGGGAGTTTCCTTTTTCTCTGTCTTTTCCTCACTGTTATGGTCTGGAGACCTCAAAGATGTTGTGCCTGGATGTTCAAGTTGCTGGCAAACTGCATAGGAGGAGATATGCTTCTAAGCCTCTATTTCAGGAACTTAGCTTAGATTCTTGCCATGTAAATATGGTCTGTGGATCAGCAGCATTGGTACCACCCAGCAACTTGCTAGGAGTACAGAATTCTGTGCCTCACCCAGACCTCCTGAATCAGAATCTGGATTAAAAAAAAAAAAATCCATGTGCCTCACATGTGCATTAAACTTTGAGAAGTGCTGACTTAGATTCTTCTTCTCTCTCTATCTAAACCAGTGTGTTCTAGAGTAGGCTTTCCCCTTTCTTACGCTGCCTATTTGCTGGAATACTGGTCTACCCAGTGCAAGTTATCCAAAAGTAGAACCCCGGATGTCATGAACCTAATGACTAGATTTCATATGGACAAAAAGTTTGCCAGTTTATGGCCATTTCCTCTATATGTCTTTTTCTCTTTGAGCATCAAGTATGAGATGTAGTTCGACATGCATTAAGCAGCTTTGACAAAACGCCAGCTTACAAGACATAAAACAAGGGAGTGATTATTCATATTGTAAAATAGTCTCTGCTTTACAAGGAAATTTACTAAATTATTTTTTTAAATTGCCCCGGGATACATTTGAAATAGAATTTGACTCAAATGTTGAGTTGCAGTCCCATTTTTGAGACAGCATATCATACATAGATGGAGACATGATTGCACAGTTAGTGGTTTTGGGCATATTATTAATAAATTTCTGAAAGAGCTCTTGACCACCCTCCTCATTTCTTTTTCCCATTTCATTATAATTTCTCTAAGTCTACAGTGTGGAATGACTTCTTTTTATTCATCTACCTTTTGTTCATCTAGCTCTTTTTTTTTTTTAAAGATTTTATTTATTTATTTGACAGAGATCACAAGTAGGCAGAGAGACAGGCAGAGAGAGAGAGGGAAGCAGGCTCCCCGCTGAGCAGAGAGCCCGATGCGGGGCTCGATCCCAGGACCCTGGGATCATGACCTGAGCTGAAGGCAGAGGCTTTAACCCACTGAGCCACCCAGGCGCCCCATTATTAGTGATTTTAAATATCTTCCCATGATTTCTTAGAGTCCTGTAGTTTTAGTTCTTACATTTAAGACCAATCTAATTTGAGTTAATTTTCGTATGTGGTGTGAGGAAGCAGTTTGACTTCATTCTTCAGGGCATGAATATCCAGTTGTCAAAGCACCATTTATAGGGAGGGCTCTTCTTTCCTCACTGAGTTTTCTTAGCTTCCTTGTTGAAAGTCAATTGACTATAAGTGTATGGGCTTATTTCAGGACAATCAATCCCATTCCATTTTATTCCAGTACCATACTGTCTTTTTTTTTTTTTTTTTTTTTTTTTTAAATACTCTCTACACCCAAAGTGGGGCTTAACCTCATGACCCGGAGATCAAGATTCACATGCTCTACCAACTGAGCCAGCCAGGTCTCCCTACTGTGTTTTGATTATTGTAGCTTTGTAGTCAGTTTTGAAGCTGGAAAATATGAGTCCTTCAACTTTATTTTTTTTTCAAGATTGTTTTGGCTGTTCCTTTCATAATTTCATGGAATATTTCTATTTCTTTTTTGAACTGCCTATTAATATCTGCAACTAATGACTTATTTGATTTATGAAAGGACAAGATTTTTCATCTCTTCTGGCTTTGGGAAATGGCATGAAATGAGATTGTGATGTGAGACTCAGCATAGCATTTTGGGTATTATCATTCTTTTATTGAATATCATGTGAAAAAAATCTAGATCAGGCAGATTTTAATAGGAAAAAAATTAAACTTCAGTTACTATCACAAGCAAGTCTCCCTTAAGACAAAGATAACTTGAATCAAACAGAAGAAGGCACATTGGAAAGCTTGGGTGGCTCAGTCGGTTAAGTGCTCAGGTCATGATCTCACCATTCTGGAACTGAGCTCCACACTCATTGGAGAATCTGCTTGAGGATTCTCTCTTCCTCTGCCTCCACCTCTCCCCCTGCTCATGTGCTCTCTCCCTCTAAAATAAGTAAATAAATCTAAAGAAGAAGAAGAGAAGACTCAGTAAATAGAAACTTAGGCTGCCTCAGTCAGCTTACCAAGCAGGAGCGTGAGTATAGTCCAGGATGTGAGATGATCCACTGGAGGATGGAACAGGAATATTAACATTTATTTTAAAATTAATTTTATTTCATTAAAATATCTATTTTTTGGATTATGGTTTATAATGTTTATGGTATATGAATACAGTGATACCTGTGTATAGGCTATGAGGAAATTACCTCTATTAGCCGTAGATGTTAAATTGTTAAAAATAATGGCTTTCCTGGTAATGGTGAAAAATAAAGAAAAATAGGGGCCACTGGTCTCATTCTGTCTCAGGCCATCTGGTGTTGAGCACTCTCATGCATTTCCTTTGCTTCAGTGCATATGTAACTTGAACCCAGTTACTTGGCCATCTAATTTTAGTTCCTCTTGGTTAGGTGGGTCATGGAAAGCTGAACATTTTGGGTGGGTGTTAAAAAAAGTTGCCCTTAGCTTCTTACTCACGGGCTGTGCAAGCTTAAGACTGCTTAGGGCGATCAGCTCTTAGAAACAGAACAACAACATACTTCTCCCACTCCTTCCTACTCTCTTCATTACTCTAGCCTTTCCCAGGTCTTGGCTGTGTTTTTGGTCACTCCATAATCTCAAAGCACTAGACTTTATTTTTCACTTTGATACCCATCAGAATGTATCTGGACCACATTCTCAAGAGCCCTAACCTGTTTACTAGTGAATCCTATACTAAAAAAAGCAATGAAATGGGAAGAATATTGGGTCTGGAGTCAGAAGGATGTACTCTAGTGTCAGTTGATATATCTGATCTTCCTAGTCCTTTTAGGCAAGAAAATGGAAAAGCATTTTCACATCATTTAAATTTGTTAACAAAATATTCCCATTATAAATAATCTTGAAAAATGGCTTCTATATACAAATGGTTGTCGGGAGAGTGAGTTTTGACTACAGAGGAAGATACCTTTACTTGTATAAGACAGAACAAATTATAACATTGTAACATTATGTTGTTATATAATTATAATATTTTGTTGTAATATTGTATCTAATGTGCATTTAGCAAATTATGGGCAACTACACACTTCTCTATCACCACTGAGCAGGGAAGGCTATTCCTGCCTTTTTTATGTGAGTAGAATGCTCTGTCATAACAATTCCAAACTCAGACTGCATATTTTTGAGATCATATCCATTAATCCAGTAATTACATTCATAGAAATTTATCAGAGATTTTAAAACACTCCAAAATGTTAACAGTGATTATCTGTCAATTAGTGGGATGCAATTTTTTACTTTCTATTATACCTTCAGAACTTAAAAAGTTTTCTATGAGAAGAACTTTCAAATAAGAGAAACCCAAATATTATTAAAAATGATGTTCTGAAAAACATGGCATGTAGAAATAAATGACAGCAGGTTACCACTAAATAACACTATGAGCCATTACCTATGTACTGTAAACTCATTTGATAACATCTAGGCTTTGCCACTTTCTACCTGTTTGACCTTGGACAAGAAACCTTTCTATGTCTCAGTTTTCTCAACTGTATAATGGGGATTTCCAGCCGCAATAACTGAGCATCTACTATATGCCATAAACTATTTAAAATAATGGAAATAAAGCAGTGAAGCCCAAGTAGACAAAAATCTTTGCCTTCTTAGAACTTACATTCATCTCCTTTATCAGAACAATGACACAAATAAATAAGTATTAATTATAATTACAATGATTATTATTAACACTGTACTTTTTTTTTTTATGAGAAAATGAGATCCTAGTAGCAAGTAACTGAACTAAAAAGAAAACACATGAAAGATAAATGTTGGTAAATCAGGACCTGCCTTTCATGGAGCTGGGTCAGAGCCTAATGGATGATTTATAGAAAATCATTCTATTAAAGTAACCCAATTGCTCAGTGGGCTCCCAAACTGGTACAAGATAGACACTGAGGTGAACAGTTCTTTTTCCTCTGGACATAACATGAACTCAGAGGACTAGGGCATTTCAATGGAAAGTCTCCCCATCACTCAAGCCAGTGCCATGGGCTCCTATCAAATCTCTTCTGTCCACATTCTCTCTTACATATATTTTGAATTGCCTCTGTTTCATTTTATTATTATAGTATATATGTGGAACACCTCAGGGAGAGAAGCCTTTCAAGAGAAATGATGGTTCACAAAGTCGCCCTGCGGGAAAAAACAAAAACAAAAATAAAAGTTGTCTTTGAAACACCTGTCAGCATGTATTTACCTACATGCCAGTTAGTGTTTTAGAGAATTCTTTTCAGAAACATGAGCCTGAACATATATATGTATATATTTTTGCAGGCTCAGAGTTCGTTCTATGTTGCTTGAAGTTCCTTGAGTAATTATTTGTAAGATTGAAAGAAGAAGAAAAAGATACAAAAAACAAAGAAAACTCATGTCCATTTTCTTCTTCTTTACCAAGTTTTCCACTATGGAGATTAATTGAAAATGCTATTTTTTCAGGTTTTTTTTTTCTTGACCCAAATCCCTTGAGAGTATGCTGTGCAATTTAAAGCATTATAAACCCCGAGGATCACATTGTTATTATTTATAACAAGCTCCTATTGGCTTGGGGGGGGGTAAGGTCACGACTGCAGCTGAAGTAATCTTTTTCTTCTTCAGGAAAAAAATACCTAAGCTCTGCTGACAAGAAAATTAGATCATAAAGGAGAAAATGGGACAGTATGGTTTATTTTATAAGCCGTACCTGTTTAAAAGATACATTGTTTAATAGGAATTTTACAGTGCTTCTGGCTATATTCCCTTCTGTCATATTTAGTGAGGAAGTTTACAAGGTAAAAAATTAAACACCTTTGGGTTTTGCCTCAGGCTCCATTTCTGTCTGGTATAGATCTCAGCAAAGGGCAACATTATTAGTTTGTTTAGAGTTTTGTTTAAGACAATGAACAGAGAGTTATGGAAAATACATCTTTGAACAAGTCTTCACATCAGGAATGTGTATTTTAAAGGGTGGAAATGAGATGTAATTTTGTTTGTGAACAAAATCAATTAACTTAGTACCAAGAACACTGACCAAGGATTCAGGATTTCTAGAGTTTGAGTATAGCTTCAGCACTTACCAGCTGTGTGTCTTTGGGCAATTGGTTTATTTCTCTGGACTTCAATATATGTGTACATACAATGGAGGCATTAGGCTGCATCACTAGCTTTTAAATATTTCCAGTTACATTTGATATTATTATCCCATATACGTATGTATGTATATGAGTAGGTATATAAACATAAAAATTTAGTAAAAGAATTATTCTTGCTCTATATCTGATGCCCTGATATTTTCTAATCTATTCAATCCCAGTCTCTTTCATTTAGAAAAAAATGTTGGTTGAAACTTACTGAATTGATTTCACTTATAGGTGGTTGCAATCAAACTTCCATAAACCCTAGGCTAGATAGTGTTTAAGATCTTTGTTAGGTCTAAAGACTTTTAAGTAGAATAATGAGGGATTATGGAATTGCTCTTAAGTAAGAAAATACCTCTTCCCAGTGAATGAATAGCTCTTTCCTTTAATGGGACCCATCAACATATTTAGAATAATCAACTAGATTTTTGCATATGAGGTTATTTTCTTCATCTTAGGTGTGGCAGGATGTTTGTTAGCTTCTGGAATCCTGTGTATTAGTGGCTGCCTCCGTGGCCGCCAGGGAAGATTCAGCGGAAGTCACGAAGTAGGTGACATTTACAGAATCCCTGTCCTCCTTGGCAAGCCTCCTCCTTCAGATTCCTGCTTCACTACAAGTCCAAGAGATGGACACGATCACTCTACAATGCAGGTGACCTTGGTCAATCATGTGAGGAGCCAGCTAAATTCCAAGCTTGTCGGTATTAGAATATTTAGCAAACCAGAGACCAAACCTTGTCTCTCTCTTTTTCTAAGGATTTTATTGATTTTTTTTGAGAGCAGGAGAGAGAGAGAGAGAGAGAGAGAGAGAGATCACAAGCAGGAGAGGCAGAGGGGGACGGAGAAGCAGGCTATCCGCTGAGCAGAGAGGCTGGGGTTGGACGTGGGGCTAGATCCAAGGACCCGGGGATCATGACCTGAGTGGAATGCAGATGCTTAACAGACTGAGCCACACAGGCGCCCCTCTTTTTTAAATTTTTATTTTTTTGCTAAGTAGGCCTCATGCTCATTGTGGAGCCGAATATGGGGTTTGAAATCAAAACCCTGAGATTAAGACCTGAGCTGAGGTCAAGAGTCAGTTGCTAACCCACTGAAACACCCAGGTGCCCCCAAAACTCATCTTTAATGCGTGAGGGCAAACCTCTGAAAACGAGAACCGTCTTCTCCAGGCAAATCTCAATTCCTCTAAGCCTTTCTGACTATTACTGTCTTTACTGTTCTCTCATTTTCCTGAATTCTTGGTGCTCTTTTAACTTATATCACTGCTTCTCAGGATTATAGAAGAATTAGTGGGTATGCCATGATAAAAGTATCCAATGAGATTGAGACATGATGGTAAAAGAGAGTGAATGGGAGAGAGTTTATTTATTCCTGTTGAATATTGTGAAACTCTGATGAAGGAATTTAGTATGCAATTTACCATCCTTACCTGACTGTGAAACCCTTCACAGTCTCCTCTAGAAGAAGGAAGCCCAGTGAGGGTAGGGAGCTTTCCGGTTTTTTGTTGGGTATTGGGTTGATAAGTTCTTTATAGATTTTGGATACCAGACCTTAATCTATTATGTCATTTGCAAATATTTTCTCTCATTTTGTAGGTTGCCTTCTGGTTTTGTTGACTGTTTCCTTTGCCATGCAGAAGATTTTTTTATCTTGATGAAGTCCCCAAAGTTCATTTTTTAAAAAATTTTACTTTATTTTTTTCAGTGAGCCCTTAGTTCATTTTTGCCCTTGCTTCCCTTGCCTTTGGTGATGTTTCTAGGAAGAAGTTGCTGCCTGCGTTCTCCTTGAGGATTTTGATGGGTTCCTGTCTCACATTGAGGTCTTTCATCCATTTTGAGTCTATTTTTGTGTGTGGTATAAAGAAATGGTCCAGTTTCATTTTTTTGCATGTGGGTGTCCAAATTTCCCAACACCATTTATTAAAGAGACTGTCTTTTCCTTTGGCCATTCTTAACTGCTTTGTTGACGATTAGTTGACCATAGAGTTGAGGGTTGATATCTGGACTCTCTATTCTGTTCCATTGATCTATGTGTCTGTTATTGTGCCAGTACCATGGTGTCTTGATGATGACAGCTTTGCAATAGAGCTTGAAGTCCAGAATTGTGATGCCACAAGCTTTAGTTTTATTTTTCAACATTCCCTGGCTATTCAAGGTCTTTTCTGATTCTATACACATTTCAGGATTGTTTGTTCCAGCTTTGTGAAAATTGTCAATAGTATTTTGATAGGGATTGCATTGAAAGTGTAGATTGCTCTGGACATTTTAACAATGTTTATCCTTCTAATCCATGAGCATGGAATGTTTTTCCATCTCTTTGTGTCTTCCTCAATTTCTTTCATGAGTGTTCTGTACACTGAGTTTCTAGAGTACATTTACCTCTTTGGTTAGGTTTATTATTCCTAGGTGTCTTATGGCTTTTGGTGCAATTGCAAGTGGGATCGATTCCTTAATTTCTCTTTTTTTTCCAGTCTCGTTGTTAGTGTATAGAAATGAAACTGATTTCTGTGCATTGATTTTGTATCCTGCTACATTGCTGAATAGCTGTTTGAATTCTAGCAATTTGGGGGTGGAATCTTTTGGGTTTCCCACATAAAGTATCATGTCATCTGTGAACAGTGAGTTTGACTTCTTCTTTGTCAATTTGAATGCCTTTTATTTCTTTTTGTTGTCTGATTGCTGAGGCTAGGACTTCTGGTACTATGTTGAACAGTAATGATGAGAGTGGGTATCCTTGTCATGTTCCTGACCTTAAGGGAAAAGCTCTCAGTCCCCCCCCCCTTTTTAAAAGATTTTATTTATTTATTTGACAGACAGAGACCACAAGTAGGCAGAGAGGCAGGCAGAGAGAGAGGAGGAAGCAGGCTCTCCACAGAGCAGAGAGCCCGATGCGGGACTCGATCCCAGGACCCTGGGATCATGACCTGAGCCAAAGGCAGAGGCTTAAACCACTGAGACACCCAGGCGCCCCAGTTTTTCCCCTTTGAGAATGATATTTGCTGTGGGCTATTTGTAGATGGATTTTATGATGTTGAGGTATGTTCCCTCTATCCCTACACTTGGAGGAGTTTTAATCAAGAAAGGATGCTTATTTTATTATTTTACTATGCTTATTTTATTTTTCTGCATCAATTGAGGGGATCATATGGTTCTTGTCTTTTCTTTTATTAATATGAACTATCATGTTGATTGATTTGAGAATATTGAACCACCCTTGCATCCCAGGAATAAATCCAAATAGGAATTAAAAATGAAATCAGAAAAAAAAATGAAATCAGCATGTTGACTTCTCTGCTTAGGCTTTGTCAAAGGGAGAGGTGTGCATCATTGTTAGAGGTGAGAATTGTGTAATAATTAAAATAATAATAATAATAGTAACAATGCTTAATTTGCATAGCAAGTTACAAACTGGCAGATTGTGTATAAGGACATTATTTCTATATTTAAATATATATACATATATGTTTTTATAATGTATAATTATTTAACTCATCTATGAAATTGATATTATTCTTACTTTAGTACTGAGCAAATCAAGGTTCCTTTAATATGACTTGCCCATCAAATGCATCTAGGAGGTAGAAGAGTTGGGATATCATCAGTTTTAGTTAAATCGCTGGCTGATGTTACTGCCTAAGTATGAATTACTTTTTTTTCCCTTAGTTTTTGGCAAACACTTTAGAGAAGTGTAACATGTAGAAATAAAGTACTCATATGTTGGATTTTCACAAAGTGACCACAGGCAGGGAAGCCGCACCTAGAACATGTTCAGTTTCTCAGAGTCCCTCCCATGCTCCATCCCAGGCATTGGGTCTCCCCACCTTGACCACTAAACAGAACCACTGTCCTGCCTTTTGACACCAAAAGACACATTTTTGTCTTTTCAAACATTATATAATTGAAATCATAAACTAAGTACTTCCTTATATGTATTTTTAAAGATTTATTTATTTATTTGAGGCGGGTAAGGGGGGCATAGGGAAAGAGGAGAGAGAATCCTCAAGCAGACTCCCGCTGAGTGCAGGCAGGGCTCCATCCCAGGACCCTGAGATCATGACCTCAGCCGAAACCAAGAGTGAGTTGCTTAACTGACTGCGCCACCTGTGAGCCCCCCTTGTATTTTTTAAAAAAGGAAGTATTAGGAACTTATAAATATTTCTTTAGTAGAACGTACGTATTATTTCAGATGATTTTAATTGATTCCTTTTGATGAGCTGTTTTGTTCTCCCCTGATGAGTTGAGAAGGCTGGCTTTGAGATGAAGATGAATACACTTCTGCCAAAGAGAAGTTACGCTTGATTTGGAGCTCTGTTTGAACAGGTCAATTAATCAGATTGCGGTGTTAAAATATTGCCACTTTCAGGAATCATTGCAGGTGGTATTAAATTATAGAGTCTAGTCTTGATGTTTATGAATAACTCATAATAAATAAATAGACTTTGCCTTTTTACAGAGTGACTAATAGAGTTTGACTTATTTCTCTGGGCTGATTTAATGCATTCAATCAACTGCCAGGAATGAGTGCCAGGGAGGCATTGCCAGCGAACAAAGTCAAGAGGAGGCATTGCTCTTAAGGGAGGATGAGGCCTTGCTCTTAATAGATAACATCTTCAGACCTTTTACATAAGCCATGTGTATCTTACCAACTTGGAGACTGTCTTCATCTGCTGGTTAGGTGGCTGTGTCAACTAGACAATTTGGTTTTCTAATGTACCTAGAGAGCTACCATTAATGTTTAAGAGGAAACTACAATAGATTGGCTCTCACTGCCTTAGTTTTTACATCTGTGAAATGGGTATGATGATTTTACCTGCTTCTTAGCATTGTTGTGAAGATTAAATGAGATATTACAAGTAAAGCCTTCATAATAATATCTGGTGAATGGTAAGCACTCAGTCAGTGTTAACTAGCAGAGATAGGTTAATGTATAAGTGGGGTAGATGGCAACCTACGTGGCATTTTTTGAGTGGCTCTAAGAGATTTACATCTATAAAAAAAGTCTGGTTTTGTGAAATGTCAGGGCCACACATCAGAGGCAATAATGTCAGACCAGCCCATTGCCACTCACTCAATCTCTTCCAGTATGTCCAGTACTTCCTGCTAGGTCCCCCTCATGATTCTTTTCCCTTGTAGAGGCTGCTGGTGCAGACTGTCTATTTGCAGTCTTGATACATGACCTTGAGCTCCACAACCCACATCCAATTGCCAATGAGGTAATTTCAACTGAATATCCTACAAGCACCTTAATTTGGACATGTTCAAATGTGACTTCACCATCTTCTCCCCTTCATCTGGACAAATTAATTAATTAATTAAATGACTCACTCAGACACTCATCATGACTATACTAAATGCTGGTACTATGCCAACACTGGGAATACCATGACAGGCACCATGACGTTGGTCCCTCTCCTCATGGAGCATTCAGACAGGGAAAGAGCCTGGTCATACCATATGGTCAGTGCTGGGAGGGGCAGTGCATGGTGCTATGGGAGTATACAGAGGAGGATTAATTAATCCAGACCTGAGCAGTCAGGAGGACTTCTGAGAGGAAATCACATCTAAGAAAAGACCTGAATGAAGTTCGCTTCAAAGTGAAGTAGGGCAGGTAAACACCAGTGCCTAGGCTGACACGTAGCATTGTTAGTGTTATTCTCCAGCCCTCGTTTTCCACAGATATCACATTTTCCATTTTTCACAAAAGCCTGTTCACTAATATACATATGGGGTGTGTGTGTGTGTGTGTGTGTGTGAGAATAAGAACAGTAATATTTACAGATGTGTAATTCATGCCACACAATTTCTTAACTTTAAAAAAATTTTTATTTTATTTATTTATTTGAGAAATAGAAAGCATGAGCAGGGGCAGGAGCAGAGGGACAGAGACAAGCATACTCCTGCTGGGCACAGAGCCTGACACGGGGCTTGATCCTGTGACCCCAAGATCATGACCTGAGCAGAAATCAAGAGCTCAATGCTCAACCGACTGAGCCACCCAGGTGCCCCCTAGTTTCTTAGCATTTGCCATATTTAGAATTCATCACAACCCAAGGAGGTAAATCTTACATTGCTCTTCTTTTATAGGTTTAAAAACAGAGGCACAAAGATGTGGAATAACTGCTCCATTGAGAACTGCAGGTAGATGGCAGGCCTAGGATCCACTCCGGGGGTGTGCTCTAGTGCTCCCTTTTCTCAACCAGTGTGTTGGTGATGCTTCTCCAGCACACCCCCCACCCTTTCCCCCTCAACCCTAGTGTTTTCCTACAGGCCTTTCTTCTTCATGCCTGGCCTTCCAGTGATTCCATCTGTCTTCATCCTTACTCTTTGCAGACAGCCTCCCACGTCATTCCTAGGGTAATCTTTCAAACTGGGACTCTGATCCTATAACCCTTCCCTGCTAACCTTCTGGACTCTTCCCTCCCAGCATGCATAGTCGAGTTCAGAGTTCTTATCTTGCCGTGTCTGACCCTCTGGGGGCCATGGGGCCCTGGCTCCCTGGCTCTCACTCTGGCAGTATGGCTCACTAATGCCCACTTGAACCCCAATATTTCTCCAAGGTGACCATGGGTCTCTCCCACTTTTGGATCAGTACAGCATTGCTTCTTCCTTTGTTGGCCAAGCCCCCCTCTTCTTTGGGTTGGACTGGGTCTTCCATGGGCTTCACCTTCCCTAGTCCCCACCCTCTTCTGAGTCTAGGTGAGGGGGCTGGACTCCGTGTTCTCACACCACACGTCTCCCCTCACCCCTGCAAGCCTCTCCATATTGTGACAGCACCTCCACTCCAATGAACTTTCTATTTCCTGTCTTTCTGCTCTAGACTCTGAACTGTGTGGGCAAGGGCTGTTCTTATTTATTTTTATACCTCCTGTCTGTTGCCGGGCCCAGAGTAATGTCCAATAAATGATTGATGAATGAATAAGTAAAAGGATGTCAGACACAGAGAAGAGCCCTGGGGCAAAGGATCTGAGGATGGATAGGGCTTGCTTGATGGAGGAACAGGGCATGGAAATAGCAAGTCGGGGGCACGTTGCTAGCAGTTGGAGGAATTTAATAGAGGCTAAGATACAATTATGTACCAGGGGAGGGAGTGATGGAGGGATATAAAGAGAGAGACTGTGTTGCTGACATCTCAGTGTTCCTGCGGACAGTCATCACTTTTCTTATTCTTTTATCCAGTATGCACCCTGGCATCATCAAGGTGGTTAACAATGAAAAAAACCAGTCCCACTATTGTCTGTCCGTCCTTCCGTTCTTCCTTCCTTCCGTCCTTCCTTCCTTCCTTCCTTCCCACCTTCTTTTTCATTACTTCCTTCTTTCTTAAAATGGCCTTTTCAAATGACAAAATTAATAGATATGCTTTGTTGCAAGTAAAAATGTAAGGTTAAGCAAAAGTTGGACCAGTGTTACTATATTTGTTTCCTGGGGTTGTCAAAATAGAGCACCACACACCGGGTGGCTTAAAACACTAGAAATTTATTTTCTCACAACTCTGGAGGCTACAGGTCCAAAATCCAGGTGGGGGCAAGATGTCCCTCTGAAACCAGTAGGGGAGGATCTTTTTTTCTTCCAGCTTCTGGTGGTTGTTGCTGGTCCGTGGCGTTCAGTGGCCTGCAGCCACCCCCTCTGATTTCTGCTGCCATCCTTTTATGACGTTTTTCCTGTGTGTTTGTGTCTTCATGCTTCACACCTGCTCCAGCATGACTTCTTAACTAATTACATCTTCAATGACCCTATTTCCAAATATGATCACATTCTGAAGTACCAGGGGTTAGGACTTCAACATGTCTTTCTGGGGAACACCATGATTCAACTTATAACAACTATACTCCTATTTCAGAGATAACCACGGATAACACTTTTTATTTTCTGCATCTTTAAAAAAAATGCATCTGTATATTTATATGCAGTTTTTAAACAAAATGAGATGTTACTATACATACACACTCTTTTGTACCTGTCTTTTTTTTAAAGTTAACGATTAACTGATTAACTTTTTAAAATTACTATCTATATCCTCTTTTGTACCTGCCTTTTTTTTTAAGTTAATGATGAACTGATTAACTTTCACTATCTGATTTCTTTTGTTTCACTTTGCATCTCTTGTCTTTAGGCTTATTTACTGTGATTTTTTTAGCCATTATATCTGAAATGTGATCCTGTAATGCTTTTTTGAATTATCAGCATATTTTCTGATTATTATGGAAACTTGCCGCGTTCCCTGTGGGGATAAAAAAGAAAAAAGAAACCGATTTAAAGGCCCCATTTCATTATGCATAATCCAGGTAAGCATGTCTTCTGGACGTTTCTGCTCTAATTGACATTCAGAAATTGAAGGCCAAACTGAGTCCTCACCCTCCACCCCAGTGGAGGAGGGCTGAGGTCAAGTGTGACCCTCGTTTGAATCTCTCCGATTAGATTCAATGAGCTGTGTGCCTAATGAAAAGTTTCATCCAAAGGCTCATTTGTTCAGAAGAACTTTTTCTTAACCTCTCTTTCCTCTACGTAATGCAAAAGTCTGCAAGGAAAATGCAAAAGAAGGAGGCTTTGCTGCTTACGCATAATCCAGATAATCCTGCCCATTGACTAAAATAAAATGAGACATACTAGAGAAGAGGATAGAATCCAATCTTTATTTTCCATCTCTCTCTCTCTTTTCTCTTTTCCCTTTTGCAACTGGCCCTGGTGCTTTTCAGAAATAAGAACTTGTTTTCTGCCTAAATAAAAAGAACACCTGTTTGTGATGGCACTAATGACTGAAAGGCAGCTGTCCAGCAGGGCTCAGAGAAAATTGACCTCCCAGTGATCAGGTGTGGAATCCCTCTGAGACAAGTTCAGCTCCGAATATTTTATAGAGAGAAGGGGGCCATCACCAATGTGGGAGGTTTTATGGGATATTAAGAGTACACTTCCTGCCCACAAATATTTTTTCCTACTGACCCACCAAGATGCCTGACATTATTACATTGTGCACTTCTTGTGACAATGTCACTGAAGGACAAGCTCAAACCATGAAGGTTACATGAGCTCGGTATATACTAGCTGCGAACCTGGGGCCATTAGAGACCGCTAATGCAGAACAGAATGCAGGAGTGTTGAGCTTTGTTGGAGGATGAAAACCAAGAGCATGTGGATGTTTATACCTGCCAGTGGTACAGATGTGGGGGTGTCATGAGGGAGGCAGGAGTAGGGGGCTTAGGATGGAAGTAAGAGAGAGGATGTAGCTACCAGAAGTATAGCTACCGATGACAAAGGACAGCCCACCTTTTGGAGTCAGACTACTTGGGTTCAAATCCAAGTTCTGCCACTTATAAAATGGAGACTTGGGTCAATTTATGGTCTCAGTTTCTTTATCTGTGAAGTGGGGATGTAAGAGCTGAATTATCTTAGAGGGTGGATGTGAGGATTAAATAAAACACGGAGCTTGGGACATAGTAAATGTCTGATAAATATTAACTCCTATTATTAGTTATATTACTATATTAGAGGAAATGTGTTCAACGCTAGCCAAGGAATTTTTAAAGTGCTGACTTTAGCAACATTATAACTTTCCATTCTCACAACAATTTTATACTAGTATCCCCTTGTAGAGATGAAGAAATTGAAGCTTACAAAGATTAAACAATTTGGCCAGTTTTAGGTAGCTAGTAAATCCCAGAATGGATTTGAATCTAAATTGCTCCCAAGCTTACTCCATGAAGTGTGGGCCCTGTAGGCTGCTAATTTGAAAGCCTAGGTATCTTCAGTGGGGATCCACAGATGCATGATCCAAGGTGGGATTTGGATACTAGTGACTTAATGAAGGGAGAACCTTCAGGAAAGAAACTGCAGCAGAAGGGGGAGAGCAAGATAGGAAGGAGAAGGGCCACCAGTGAAGAGGTGGTCTAAGGTACATCTTGTGTGGTGAAGATGTAGTCTTGGCATGGTCATGGTGGGGGAGAGGGCAAGGAAAATAAATCAAGTGGTACCACAGCTGTTCCCTCTTGAGGTCCATAGGTGGCTTTATTTACTCTCTGAATCAGTAGTCACTGGCTTTGGACCGCCCCCCTCTCCTTTCCCTTTCACCTCTTAGGTGAATGGGACTTTTATTCCTGTGTGGTTACCCAGAGGAAGGAACAACTGTGAGCTATTAGTTTCTAATATTGCCAGCAGCTAGGATGAGTCTATCAGGCCAGTACAGGTATATCAGATGAAATCAGGTATACCTGGGTGCCCTGGGTATACTCAGGTGACTTGGTGGTATGCCAGCAAAAAATACTACCAGGAAAATCCAGTGGACAATCCCAGAACAGGGTCAGTATGGGAGTAGTACTGACTTGTGATGACGTGGAGAGATCTACTGTCGTGTGGAATGACAGCCTAATCAGGAAAAATATTACTAGTCATTGACTCCAAGAGTCAAGATGAAGATAATGAAAGAAAAATTTGGGAAGGAAGATATTGCTAAATCATAAAGTTGTGAAAATCTGGTGAGGCCAGGTCAGGAATGAGGGCTGAAATCGAAAATAGGCACTGATCTACAGTCTTCAGGAAATGCGACTGTGGAGCATGGAAAGAGGGGGTGACCCGGTAATGTGACTTTTAGGATATGCTGAAGGGTAGGCTAATGTTGCTTAAAAGACAGACTAACATCTCACCCAACCAGTGGCTGATCTAACCTGAGAACAGGTGGAGCCAGCCTGAAATGGTGACAGGGTTTTAGGGGTGAGGGGTGCATAAACCAAATTTCTGGCTTGACTTCGGCAGCACACACCGTGGCTGCTTCTTTTTGTCCCCGTGGAACATGAGCTTCTCACCCATAAAAATGAGGACGTCCTCTCCAGCTCTAAAACTTGATTCCATTTTGTTAGTACTCAACCCAGATACCACTGAAGTGTGGCCTTCACCCAAATTAGATGTGACACCCTTGATACGTATCACCAGTGTGAAATGATGGGTTTATTGCTTATTGTGTGTGTGTGTGTGTGTGTGTGTGTGTGTGTGTGTGTTTCACCTTGAAAAATCAATGAAAAGCTCTGGAAAATTGGTTTTAGTGTTATTTTTTAAAGTTAGCTTAATTTTTTTTTTTTTAAAGTAGGCTTCATGCCCAGCATGGAGCCCAACACATGGTTTGAACTCACAACCTTGAGATCAAGACCAGGACATTCAACTGATGGAGCCACCCAGGCACCCCTAAGTTCACTTACATTTGTTAAAAAAGTAAACTCTATACCCAATGTGGGGCTCGAACTCCTCACTTAAGAGTTGTATATTCTACCAACTGAGCCAGTCAGGCACTCCTGGAAGATTGGTTTTAAATCACATTTAGCACATTTCGGTAGAGATGGATGGTTATGGCATGGAAGCATTTTAGGTTGGAAAAACCATGGGGCTGACTTGTTTTTTGTCTTTGGCGAGGGCCTGGTTATCACCACTCCAGACTGGCAAGATCCATACCCCCTCACAAAGTGTAGGTAGAGAGGGCCACTTGATGGGCTTCTTGTGGATTTGGAGCAAAAGGGTGACCCTAAATGGTGACTTCTGGTCTAGCAACATGGTTCTGGAAGCGGTAGTCTGGTACCTTAGTGGGCATTCATCCAGGAGCTGTGCTGATCTGTAGGATCTCTAGTGTTGCCTCGCTCATTTAAAATTTTCCTTTTAAGGGGATGATGTCTCCTTGGTTCTCTCTGTGTTCACAGTATCTCTCCCCCCTGCCCCGCTTTTCAATCCACATGACTCCAGTTGGCTTAGCCTTACCTATGGTAGTTGAAAAGTAGCACCTGGATATCATGGTCTAAGTGATATGCTTTTCTTTCCAAGTAGCTATTCAGAGTGACCCAGGGAGACTCAAAAAGAGACATTCAGAGGACAACCTTGAGCTGACACCCACTGGTATTCCTGGATGAAAATGTTTTCTTTGAGCTTATAGCTCAAAGTTAAGTCACATATAAGTTAGAGTATTTTCTTAATCCCCTACTGTACCTGAACTCTTCTTCAGGCATGGACTTAGTACCATGCACATGTCATTTAAAAAAAGTTATCTGTTATAGCTATATGTTTGGAAAATATTTCTAACCCACTGAGCATATGGATTTCTTGATTGAGCTGACCTTGGAGGGTTAAGAGAATTCTTCCCTGAGAGTGCTGGGTGTAAGGACACGTGAGTCTGGTCTCACTAGCTCCAGCAGGTGAGAAACAGAGCTTTGCTTTTCTAGTTCTTATTGCAAAAAGTTTCCGGGCCTGAGTACTAGGGCTGGGTGAGCTGTTCATTCCATGAAAATGTCCCGAGAGTCTACTCTCACTTGCTTAAATGGGAGGAAGTCAATCAAGGTCCACTTACATAAGGAGTATAATTTAGATTGGCATTTTAAGGAAGAAAAACTGAGATCACTGTGCAAATTGGGTTGTTTTACACTACCCAGTATACAGCCAGTCTGTATCTGAGTGAAAACGATGACCTAGGGGCGCCTGGGTGTCTCAGTGGGTTAAAGCCTCTGCTTTCGGCTTAGGTCATGATCCCAGAGTCCTGGGATCGAGCCCCACATCAGGCTCTCTGCTCCGTGGAGAGCCTGCTTCCTCCTCTCTCTCCCTGCCTGCCTCTCTTGCCTACCTGTAATCTCTGTCTTTCAAATAAATAAAATCTTAAAAAAAAAGAAAGAAAACGATGACCTATTAATCCCCACACTCTATGAATTCTTCCATGCTCTGACACTTACTCTGATGTGGAGGCTAATCTATTAAATCACTTTCTCTATCTCATTGAAAGCATGGCTTTCAGTTCTTTTTTTGTTCCAAGGCTGACCTTCTAAAAAAGACCTCTGTCTTCCAAACCACCACGAACTTCTTCTTAGCTCTTAGGTTTTACTTTTGGGACAGCAAACACAATTCAGGCTTGGCCTTCCAGTGTGCTTTGTTTCATGCACCCCAGAGCCTGGGGGGTGGGCACCCCTGCTTTCAAAGCCACCTCCCCCACAGTGAAGGTGCTGCTGCTTCTTAGCTCAGTCATGAATAGAGCATTCAAAAAAATCAGCTGAGCTTAATTTTTTTGTCATCCTAATGAATGGGAAGTAGAATTTATAGAGAAGAAGATAAACCAGGGATGGTTTTCTTTATAAAATAATTTAATACGGGATTCCTTTTAATCACAACCACGAATGTATGTCTTTGATTGGTACATCAGCTAGACTTTGCCAAAAATGCTGTACACTCCCACCAGTAAAAGGATCCCATTAGAACTCAGAACAGAATTTCTGTTGTCACTGTTTAATAAAAGCAGAAAGAGTCACAAATGAAATCATCAAGTGATTTGTTAATTACTGGTGGGAGACCAATGACTTATTATTGCTTCCCATGGAAAGCTGAAAACACCCCCCAGAAGAAAAGCTCAACACAGGACGTATTTTTAGGTACTTAAACAGCCTACAGTAAAATGTCAGTGTCCCTGTTAAACAACTGTCAGAAGCCTGACTACATATATTGACTTGAATTGAGAGAAAAAGAAACTAAGAAACTTAATTTAATTCTAAGTCAGGACCAGAACTGATCATGTTTTCTTTCTTTCTTTTTTTTTTTTTTTTAAATTTATTTGTCAGAGAGGGAGAGAGAGCGAGCAAGCACAAACGGGCAGAGTGGCAGGCAGAGGCAGAGGGAGAAGCAGGCTCCCTGCCGAGCAAGGAGCCCGATGTGGGACTCGACCCCAGGACGCTGGGATCATGACCTGAGCCGAAGGCAGCCGCTCAACCAACTGAGCCACCCAGGCGTCCCAGAGAACTGATCATGTTTTGACACCTGGATTAGTGCCTCACACTCCAAAAAGGTCTGGTCTGTGATGATGTCAGTGTTGCTGACTGTTCATTACTCATTTCTGATGGTTTTGAACATGAATTCTGGTGGCTTTGTGGACTATAGCAGAACCCAAATTGGAAGATGAAACAGGCTATTTTATTCGTGGCTTAGAGCATTAGAATTTCCCATTTCATGGGAAAACCTGCTCATGTAGAGAGCCTGACTCTGAGAGTATGTTAGAACTGGAAAGGTTCCAATACTCAGAGAAGAAAATTGAGACCTGGAGAGTAACCAGTTCACTGAAAAGTCTGATTTAGGAAGGTGATGGGAATGACATTGTTCTATTTTTCTTCAGTCATTGCCTTTAGCTGTACTCAGCTGAATCTCCTTTTTCCATCCCTCTATGACGTTTCCGGCTCATCCCATAGCTTTCCAGCCACTTTCAGTTATTGGCAACGTTGGTCCAGTCTAGGCCAATTTAAAGTGATCTTAATACAATTTGCTGGTCTTGTCCCCTCCTGGCATGGGCCAGCCTTGATTCTGAAGGACTTGAGAAGGGGAGGGAGAGCACTGTCAACCAATGCACACTTTCTCTCTGCTCTTCCTCTCTGCTCGCTCTGCTGTGGGCCTAGCTCCTCTGGGGTTAGAGATGGCAGGAAGTAATAGGGAACAGATTGTTTTGTTTACTTAACCAGTTAGGGGAGTGCAGTCTTGTGTTGCGTGTTGGCCTATTACAGTCCCTGTGGCCGTTGTCCAAACGCTGGCTCCCTCAGGGCAAACGTGTGAGTTCTTTGCAGGATTTATGAGATTTTGTGAATCAGGCTGTGGATTGTCCAGCACCTAAGGCTGGTAGACTATGCTATGGGTATTTTTGTAGAGTTCTGCCTGATAGAACTTGGGTAGAGGACTGATAAGATTGCTTTAAGTTGATGCAAAGGCACTCCTTTGCCCACAGTGCCCAAGCACACTCATCATCCTCGTCCTTCTAGATCTTGGGAGTGCTGGTTTCTCTGCTGCAAATTTGTCCCTGTTCTGCTATCTAAAATGCTGGGCTTATCAACCAGTCTGTTGCCTAAGCACATGTTCAACCAGGGAACCAGTGCCAGACTCCCTTTCTGGAAACTCCTGCCGGCCTCTCCCTGCTCTAGCACTCCTTATGAGACCAGTAATGCATGACTCTTTGGATTTTCCTCTGCTCACCTCCCACCCTGTTGGGAAGTAGGCTGGAGGTGGTGGCCTAACCCAAACCCATGGGAGACAATCACAGGAGCTGTAAGGAACAAAAGGATGGAAAGGAAATCAAAGCGTACTGTTGCCAAAGTGAGTTACAGTTTTTTAGCTGTGGAGATTGTCTTGATTAAAGCTTGTGCTGGATCTTGCCGCTGAATCTGTTTCAGAGGCCAGATTTTCCTGTTCTTCTCTGTGATTTATTGCTCTTGGTATTAAATGCACTGTGGTAATGAACAAAATGTAATGAACTGTGTTGGCAAATGGCATGGCTGGTGACTGTCCCACTTACAGTTTTCTCCATTCGATGCGAAGCTGTTCTAATCACTTGTGAAGTTTTACTCTTGCTTAGAAAAAGAAATTGTAATATCTCGTTGAATTCGTACATGTAAAACCGTACCAGACAGCACATTTTCTCAAGCGCTTTTTAATCATTTGCCAAGAACACAAAATTTAAAGTAGTCTCGAGCTTCCAGGCAAAAAAAAAAAAAAAAAGGGTTGTTATTTGGGTTAGGTTTACCATTGTTTTCATGAATCCTCGTTAAGAGTTTTGCAAATAACATGATGTATTTACAACCAACAGAAATGTTCAGTAGCTTGATCTGTTGATCAAATATTATTAAAGAATAGCTGTGAAACATCTTGAAATGTAGAGCTTCTGGTTGGAATGTATACAAAATTTCATGATCTTTCAAACTCATTTTTAATTTTAAAGCAACCTTTTCTTTTTCCTTGAAATAACTTTCACTAAAACCCAAAGTGAAAAAAAAAAGTATTGGCGTCAGATAGGTCATTGTTTAATTAGGCTCTGACACTTACTGCTACATCATCAACCTGGCTACATAACTTAGCCTCTCCAGGCCTGTTTCCTCATCTATAAAATGGGGTAGTAGTCACTAACTCATAGAAAAGCCTTGACAATTATTTGAGGATATGTGAGGTGCTTAGACTAGAGCCCGCACACACGGCAAATGCTCAGACGTTCCATCACCGTCACCACTGACTCTTGTGGCGGGTTGACCCCACCACTGGCTCAGTTCCTCCCTTCCTTGTATCTTTGCCTTTTGCTACATGACTTTGCAGACCCTTCACCACAGAGGTGAAGTACATTTCCACCCCCCCTTCCTTCTGAGCTCAGTCCTTTGACTGGCTTTGGCAAATGGAATGTTCACAGAAGCTTGAAAATGCACATACTGTGTTTTTGTGGTCTCTCTTGATTTTCTGGCCCCAGGCCCTGCACCATGCATGAGAATTGCTGGAGGACATGAAGGGGGTTCAGGGGGCTCCAGTTAGCACAAAGGAGCCATCCTGGAATGGTGCAATGGCAGCTGACGGTCAGACATGGGATTTAATCCTGCTGGGACAGGTTGACATCACTGGCCAGCACACTGGCCAGCTAGACCAATGCTGATTGTTGCAAGTCACTGTGTTTCAGGGTGGTTCGTGCAGCATCTTTATTGTGGCAACAGGTGATGGAGACAGTCGTTAATAATGATTTGTTTGAATTTGTGGAGCAATCTCCTTGAGTTATCTCCTCAACTAGATTTATACCTCTCTGTTTTCTCTACAAGGAGATGCTTTTTCATACAACACTTTGTTATGATAGTAAGTACTCAGCCTATTTTCCAGCATATTATAATCCCTGGCAAAATTAGGGAGGCCATGTGTTTGCTCATTAGTGGAATGAATGATGGCCCTGTAACACACATTTGGGTTTAATTCTCAGCTCTGTTTTTTTTTTCTAACTGGGTAATGTTAGACTTAACCTGCCTAATCTTGTTTCCTCACCTAAAAGTGGAAATGATAATATCTCTTCTTTTAGTAAGTGAGGTAAGATACACAAAGCACAGATTAGGCATTCATGAAAGCAAACACTTAAAGGCTTCTACAGAGTTCCTTATGTGGGTTCAAAGGCTTATATGAAAGTCTTAGTAATGGATTTCCCTTCTCATATCTTTGGTCAAAGAATGATATTCCTACATTATAAAATTAGTTTATATAGCCTTGATGAGAACATGCATGGAGGTAAGTGAAAAAAAGGACTTCAGGCCGGTCAACTGAATCAACCTTGGGCGTCAATAGAGTGATTGATAGAGACCTCATCCCATTCAACCCTTGTCTCCTAGCCCCTTCCCTTCATCTTCCCTTTCGTTTTTTCCACTTTCTCATGCCCGACACACCCAGTGCTCTCCTGTGGCCTGCTGGATGCGCAGAACCCTCCATAGGGCTATCCTTCTGGGTAGAAAGTGGCCCATGCTTCCATCCCTCTGCCTCTCTCTCCTACTTAGTCCCTTTCATTTCAAATGCAAGCTTCCTACTCTGCTTTCTCTAAAACATGCCAAAGGATGCTGTGCATTTACCTTGAAGAAATGTTTCTAATGATGAGCAGGAACTTAATTCATAATGAGTGGATCCTGGGCTTGTTCGGTTGGTTGGAAGGGCCTTGCCTCACCTTCTCTCAGCTCTACTTTACAGATGGTTACTCGCTCTAACTTTAGAGTCAGCAGGCTCTGCTTAGAAAAGTTAGAAGATTGATAAACTGTACTTTCCTCAACCACCTGAAAAATAACCCATGCCTAAGACTTCGCTTTGAATGAGAAGTTTCCAAGACCGAGGCTGCTCATATTGAAGGTAATTTGGCAAAGTGGTTTTGAATCCAGGCAGGGAACAAGACTGAGTGCTTTGCTTTGCCTTTCTCTTTTTCTCGCATGTTGTCGTTGATGCTTTTTCTCTCTTGCAGATGGAGGTATTCTCTTTTCACCTTTATAGTTGCTCAAACTTGTTGCTTTTTCACCCAGACTCTAAATGCCAGTTCTCTGCTCTCCTTAGCATCAGTAAAACTAGAAATAGTTAACATTTATCAAGTATTTAATGCATGCCAAGTACCGTGCTGGGCATGCATTTAGTGCATTTAATTATCAATAAGTCAATGAAGCTGGCATAACTGCTATTCTGTTTTTTTAAGATAAGGAAATAAAACACCGAGAAATGCATCATATAATTTTTGTAAAGTTTGCTTCCAAATTTGGATTCGATACTTTGGGAAATGATTTATCTAAAACTTAGAATCTGATCACTGTCTACAAAAGCTCTTCACCAAAGACTGGAATCCTAGTCCTATGAGGTGCTCTGTGAAGGGTCAGATCATCAACAGAGTGAGCCAAGCATACCGTGAGTATGCACAAATGTGCATATAAAAGACCAGGAAATTAGTCCCAGGAAAAAGACCTTTTTTAATTCATTATTTTCTGAACTAATAAACCACAGCAACATTTTGCTCAACATCAGTGGACCTTATTATGTTCTACAGTGTGCATGCTGGAGAAACGTACTTATGCATGGTAATGGGACTGGTTTTTAAGCAAGCACAATGAAATGTGAATCCAGATATATTATTTCTCCTTTGGAAGAACTCACCTTAGGAGACTGTTCATTTATTCCTGTGATGTTGTTTTAAATCTTAAAATGCTTCAATAATTTTTGGAAACTTTTCTTTCTGTGTTCCCTTTAGAGCCAAAGCCACAGAGGAAAATCAATCTCATTACTTTGTAACCACACCTTGTTTCTCACCCAAGAGAGTGTCTGTGAACTTGGTCACCCAGCTCATTCACGAGACTTGGTACTAGATAAAATTTTTCTAAAAAGTAATAAATAAAACTTCAGAGGATGAAGAGTTTCCATGGGCAAAGATGCTCATATTGAAGGTGATTTAGCCTCCTGCCTGCTCTGAGGTGAAGGGTTTTTGAGCCAAGATGTCAGGTGGGATTGAGTGCTCTGAGCCACCAACTTAAAACAAGTCTTTGTTCTTATGTTCTCTGTCCCCTCAGCTGTCTCTGGACAACTTCTTCCATCACTTTCCTGGTTCTTGGCTTGAAACAGTTCATAGCTTTATCCCCTGCTTGGTGTTGATCTAGGCTAAGCTCTCAGGCTGCTGCAATCTCTTGGCTTCTGTCCTTTGCATGCTCTTACTTGCTTTCTTCTTTGGTTTTCTGCCTGGTAAAGTCCTTGACTATGATTTCAGGGTGTCTGTTCCTGAGTTGAAACTTCTCAACTGTTATTCCTGCGTGCCTGGATTCCATTTATTCCTGTGATGTTCTAAATCTTAATCCCGTTGCTACCTTGGTTGAACATCCCTAGAGTCTCCAACATGGCCACTCTCTATATTCCCAACTGGCACTAGTGTCAGACTTACAGAATGGATGCCCCTCACTAAGATTCTCCATTGTTGCCATTTTTGCCACTTTGGTTTATCATTCTTGCTGACACCAATGTGGAGGGTGCAGCCAGCTGGTAGGGAGCTGAGATATGTGACTATTGCAGAGCTGAAATGATGAGTGTCTGGACCAAATCAGGGCAATGAAGAATAAGGAGGAAGGTCTAGATGAGAAAGCTCTTATGAAGACAGATCAGCAGGAATTAGCCTTCCATGATATGGCCATAGGCAAGGAGGAAGAAAATGTATATGACTTCCACATTTCTTTATAGACAACTGATTAAAAAATTTTGCTGAGACTGGGGACACTGGAGGAGCAGAATGTTTTAAGGACAGAAGCTTCAGTGTGTGTAAATATATATATAAAAAATATATATAATATATAATACATTTATTTATTATTTATTCATTTATAAAAAATGATGGTATAAATTTATTTATTATATATTAATATATAAATTAAATATATTATATATTAAATATATATATTATATATTAAACCACATATATATAGTTTTATAAAAATACTTTATTTCTTTACATGAGAGAGAGAGAGCACACAGATGAGTGGGGGGGAGGGAGAGAGGAAGAAGGATAAGCAGATTCCTTGTTGAACAGGGAATCTGAAGTCTGATGCAGGGCTCCATCCCAGGACCCCCGGATCATGACCTAAAGGCAGATGCTTAACCCACTGAGCTGCCTAGCTGCTCCAAGCTTCATTGTATATTAATTGTTACCAGCTTAAGAATAATAATAAAAAAAATAACAATGACAAAAAGAATTCCCTGCTGAGGTGCTATTCCGGTGAATTACAATTACACATGTGCATATTTTATTCCTTAGTGGATGCTAGGATTTGAAATTTATAGAAACGTGATCTACAGATATAAGATCATAAGAAAGAGGATCTATAAGACAGATAAAAAAAATACCAAAGTCAATTTCATCGGTGGCCCTGTGTGCTAACATCTCTGTGTAGTGACTCCCAAGACAGTGATTTGTGTTTTGCTTGG
Source organism: Mellivora capensis (assembly GCA_004024625.1). NCBI lineage: Eukaryota > Metazoa > Chordata > Mammalia > Carnivora > Mustelidae > Mellivora > Mellivora capensis. The sequence continues at coordinate 107,041 of PISX010003048.1, forward strand.
TGCATAAAGATGTATAGTTGGGCAAGGTTGTAAAAATTTTTTTGAGGAAAGTTACTACATTACAAGTCATAATAAACCTTTATTTTGGCAAACAGAATGAACAAATTTGTCTACAAGATTAGGAGAAAACTCTAGCAAATCATCAAGATATACAGGAGTTGGCAGCATGTGCATTTTTTGGATTGTTTTTCAGAAACATATTTATTTCCCCTCAAAGGGGAAGAAAAATCTTGATGATAACATTGCTAAAAAGGAGAGAAGTCTAGGTGCTTTCTCTGCCCACAGTGAAAATGACTTTTCCATCTGTATGTAGCGTGTTTCATTATTTCATATTCTGCTACAGAATTAAATTGTTAATAAGTGAAAAATGTGTGAAAGAAATTTTTTTCCAAATTATGATTCATATTTGGAAAGGATAAGCATCTAAATGTTAATGACAATAATACCATTACTGCTCTGCCTGAAAATAAATCTAGGTAGGAAGAGATCCATCGTGATTAAAAAGAAATCAAGTTTATGTAACATTGTGTGTCAACTATACTAAAAAAAAATTTAAAAAAAGACATGAAAAATTAAAAGAAAAATGCATAAAACAACAACAACACAAAAGGAATTAGGTTTGCATCAGGATCCTGCTTAAAATTCACACTTCCTGTGAAATGTCAAGGTCACACACCAACTCTCTCTTGTCCTTTAAAGTGGCTTCCAGCACAATCTGGTTAAGAGTAGGACCATCTAACTTAGAGTGAACTGTAGGTTGACATTTTGAATCATATCAATTTTATGGGCCGTTTTAATTAAAAAAAAATAGTTCAAGAAAGGATGTCCTTCACTAAGATTCTCCACTGTTGCCATTTTTGCCCCTTGTTTTTATCATTCTTGTGCTCTTTCTGTTAGTACCTCTACATATCATTACTACCCTTTTCCTCGAACCACATGAGAATATGCTGCCTGTCACTTCTAAGTACTTGAGGGTGTATTTCCTACAAAGACCGTCTGCAGCACAGACATCAAGATTACAAGTTACATGGATACATTGCTATTATCTAATGCACTAAACCCATTCAAATTTTTCCACTTGTCTTAATGATGTCCAGGATCCGACCTAGGGTTACACATTCTATGTAGCTATAAAGCCTCTTTTTTTTTCTTTAAGATTTTATTTATTTATCTGACAGAGACACACTGAGAGAGGGGACACAAGCAGGGGGAGCGGGAGAAGGAGAAGCAGGCTTCCTGCGGAGCAAGGAATCTGATGCGGGGCTCAATCCCAGGACCCCAAGATCATGACCTGAACCAAAGGCAGATGCTTAATGACTGAGCCACCCAGGTGCCCTGCTAACTTTACTCTTCACTCTTCAGTTTGGAGTAGCTCCTCAGTCTTTTCTCATCTATCATGGTTTTGACTTTTTTGAAGAGTATTAGTCAATGACATCATAGAATGTTCCTCATTTGCATTTATCTGATATTTTTTCATTAGTGAGATTACGCGTTTTTGTCAGGAACCCTATAGGTAGGATGTTGTACTCTGTGTCATTTCAGGAGATGGCGTCTTTCGGGTTTCTTCACTGCAAAGTTCATTCACAAGTTGTACTTGTTAATGAGTGTTATGAGTTTGGATTCTGTGAGGAAGAACGATATCGGCATATACTCAAGGATTCTTATTTTATTCAAAGAATTATAATCTTACAATAGATAAGAATTATCTATTTTGATGCTCAAATTATCCCAGATCCAGCTAGTGGTAGTTCCTTCCAGCTGGATTTCTGTCCCTTTGAAAGGTCCCTGACATTGTTAGAGCACTTCCTTACTTTCTTCCGCAAAAAGATGTTCCAGGAGCATCTTGTACTTTCCCTGCCTCAGTGCTGGAACCGGCTGTTTGTCCAAGGAGTCCTGGTTCGTTTTGGTGGAGAATAGTCTTTTTTTTTAATAAATTTATTTATTTGTCAGAGAGAGAGGGAGAGAGAGAGAGCGAGCGAGCACAGGCAGGCAGAGTGGCAGGCAGAGGCAGAGGGAGAAGCAGGCTCCCTGCTGAGTAAGGAGCCCGATGTGGGACTCGATCCCAGGATGCTGGGATCATGACCTGAGCCGAAGGCAGCCACTTAACCAACCGAGCCACCCAGGCGTTCCGAGAATAGTCTTTAAAACCATGCAGGACTTGCTTACTCCTTGTTGTCTCTCCTTGTGGCCCTCTTGGTGGATAAGTCTTGGAAATATATGTATAGATATGCAAACACATGTGTGAGTGTGTGTGTATGCCTATGTGTGTCTGTATGTTCCCACTTGGTAGTTTTCAAAGTGTGGACCAGCAGCAGCAGCAGCAGCAGCACTGAGGAACTTGTTAGAAGTGCAAATTACCAGACTCTCCTCCAGATCTACTGAATCCAAAACTCTGGTAGCAGAGCTTAGAAATGTGTGTTTTAACAAGACTCCTGGGTGATTCTGATGATGCACTTGAAGTTTAAAAACTACAGATCCACTGATAAATTCCGTGTCAGTGTGTGTGTGTGTTGTGTGGATCAGTGGGTCAATAGTTTTTAACGTAGGCATACAACAGAATATGTATATATATTTGTTTCTATATTATTTTTATCTCTTTGTGTATGTATATAGATTATATTTATAGATATCTCTATCCATCTATCTGTCTATCATCTATCTATCTACAGAAAACCACAAGTTTGCTTTGATATTTCCAATTCCAATTCCAATCCAACAATGGAGGGTATATTCTGGATTGTTCTTTTCTATATTTATAGCTCCCCTCATTGACAGGGAGAAACTTTACTCCCTATTTTCTCAATATATAGTCACTGTTTGTGTCCATTCCTCTGCATGGAAGCAAACTCCCGGCCCTAGCAGGGATATCACCTTTCCTGGCTGCCTTCTCCCCTTGGCCCCAAACCCTGCTGGCCACCTCCAAAAATATTAGAGAAAGGAAAGGAGGGAGCCATATTGATTTTTCGAGAATGAAACACTCTGAAAATAATTTTAAATTAATGTATGGAGTGCCAATATCAGTCTATTAATAGTAATTAGATGTTTACTCTTGATTACCAGGTGTTAAATATCATTAAGTTTTTCCAACCTTACCTGGATACTGTTCTTTTCTCAAAATCCAGTCTCTTTTTTAGTCCTTCATTTCCCCTTTACCTCACCTCTGTCATTTTTATTGTTTATTGCTTTCACTAAATCGAGATGTGTATACATCATTCAATTTAATCTACACCCTCTCTGTACACAGAGATCTACTGCTTTAGCAGTTGATTCTAGCAGAAACTTGCTCTTTATCTTCTTTTTAAATTTCAATTGATGATGATGATGGTGATGATGAGAAAGAGAGAGCCTGAAAGTGGGTGGTGGGAAGGGGCAGAGGGAGAGGGAGAGAGAGTATCCTAAGTAGTTTCCATGCCCAACTCCGTCTCACAATCCTGAAATCATGATCTGAGGAAATCAAGAGACAGCTGCTTTCCTGACCCAGCCATGCAGGCGCCCTCTTTCTCCTCCAGGCTCAGTTCACCTGCGTGGACAGAATTCTGAACAGGGATTCCCATTTTTGAGCATTCATTCAACAAATATTGTTGAGAATGTACGACCTTCATTTTGAAAAAGTTGAGTCTGAGGTGCTTTTGAGACACTCAAGTGTAGGTGTCTGGCTGACAACTGAACATACAGAATGGGATTCAGAATAGAGTGCTTTGGAGGTGGAAAGAAAGAAAACAGCGATTCATCGGTATGCATGCAGGTGGTACTTTAGGCCGTGTAGACAAATGAGATCCCCTAGAGAGAAAAAATGTAAAGTGAGAGGGGAGGGCCTGAGACTTATCCTTTGGGAACTCTGATATATTTTTTGGTCAGGGAGAGGTGTGTGCATCGAAAAAGAAGATGGAAAAGGCTGGTCAGAGCATTAGGAGGAAAGCTATGAGAGACTGTGTCATATTAGTCAAAGGAGAAGTGTTTCAATAAAGAGGAAGTTCAATAACGCTTGGAAGCCCAGGAAATAAGAACATGCGTTTATTTGGACTTCGTGTGGCCTTATTAAAGGACCAAGTGAAAAGTCATATGCAGAGTTGTTTCTGTGGTGTAATGGGACTAGGAGCTCGATGGGTAGATAGAGTAGTGAGTGGGAGGTGACAAAAGAGAGACCATGAACACTTAACAATTATTTTGAGAGTTTGGCTTCGAAGAGGGACACAAAGGTAAAAGCTGGGGCTGGGGAGGAAGAATGATAAGCCAAGGGGGTTTTCTTTAATGGGAGAGAATAGACAGTATGGAGGAGTTCACTGGGGAGCAAGAGGTTGAGTAACAACGAAGTCATGGGGTCTTCCATATGGATGATGAAATCACTTAGAGTGATAGCTGGGCGTGAGTTAAATACTTTAGCAAGGTATCAAAGTCTTTAACAAATGAGGAAGAATGGTCAGAGTTCTCCATTTCAGGATGCACACACTTGAGTTCACATTTTATTTTATTTATTTTATTTTTTTTAAGATTTTATTTATTTATTTGTCAGAGACAGAGGGAGAGAGAGTGAGCACAGGCAGACAGAGTGGCAGGCAGAGGCAGAGGGAGAAGCAGACTCCCTGCCAAGCAAGGAGCCCGATGTGGGACTCGATCCCAGGACGCTGGGATCATGACCTGAGCCGAAGGCAGACGCTCAACCAACTGAGCCACCCAGGAGTCCTGAGTTCACATTTTAATGTTTGTAGGTATAAATGCAGCTTTTAGTTGTTGACGAGTTTATTTATTGGGATCATTTTGTTGTCCTTCCCCTCTTCCTCCCAACCACTTAAAGGACTTGTGAAACTTGCAACTATTTGCTTCCCTTAATTGAGAAAGCATGATTTTATATCTCTAGCTCTGTCTCTTATCTCTATAGTTGTGTGCCTGACCAGGTTTACTTAAATTTCCAGAGGCTCAGTATCCTCCTGTGGAAAAAGAAGGTAATTGTACCTTCTTTCTTTTAGAGATGTTGTAAAGATTAGGTTAGTTAGATCCTATTAAGCTCATAGTGCTTCACTTGGCAAATAGTAAGTGCTTGATAACTAATAGCTGTTTTAATTTTTGCATTCAAAACTTCAATGCTGCCCATAACAAAGGACATGTTAATAGATATAATTATAATTATAATAGATATTATTGCTGTGGCTTGATAAATACTGGATAAATAAATGGATAAATAATGGAGCAGCCCCTTCCTGTGTTTAGTTTCTAGACGCACCTGTTTCAGGACCCACTCATCTCTGATAGAAGAAAACCATACAGGATTTCCTGAATTGGCTCTTTGAGATTTTTTTTAAAGATTTTATTTATTTATTTGACAGAGAGAGATCACAAGTAGACAGAGAGGCAGGCAGAAAGAGAGAGGGGAGGAAGCAGGCTCTCTGCCAAGCAGAGAGCGCGATGAGGGACCCGATCCCAGGACCCCGAGATCATGACCTGAACTGAAGACAGAGGCTTAACCCACTGAGCCACCCAGGTGACTGGCTCTTTGAGATTCTTACTGTGCTTTGATTTTAGTATTTTTGGTTAAGTAAGTTGCTATACTACAGAGACACTGTGTTATTGTAATAGTTAAAAGTATTTAATTAATAAAGAAACTTTAAAAATAACCCCCTTCCTTTATAAAATTATCTATGAAATACAATGGCTGAGAACTCAACCTTCGTTGTCAGGAAGTTCAGATTTACAGTCCTTGCTTTCTACCAGCCTAGGCTTCCCTTGAATTTATGCTTTACTTTGGCAATCATTCACAATTACCTGCAGAAGATATATGGTATCTCTCTGTGTACAGAGCACAGATATTTCCAAAACCACCCAGAGAAGGGACGAAATATTTGAGTTCCAGGTGTCGAGGCTATTGTCTGATCCTGAATTTCTTAACTCATTTACACTTTGCTTTTCACCAATAACTTTACATTAATATAGGGTTTCGTGCGGGATGCTCTTCCGGTCATTTTTATTAGGTATAAAAACATGACTAGTGCTATAAATATTGTTGTGTTTGGAGGACAATAAGTTAGGCAGATTTGGCCTCTTCCATAAACAAATCTTACTTGCCCACTGTCTTGGCCACAATTTTGGTCCCTATGTTTATCCACATTTTTCTTCATAAATAAGCCTTCTTAGGATTCTAGAACATATTTAGTGCTAAACTCTAATTTAAGGAGCCAAACTATTATAAATTCTGGAGTTTTATTTGCAGACCTTTATATGTGGGTGCCAGATTGTTCGACATTTAAGATATTCTGGTTTTTAAATTTGAAATGAAGGGTGTGGTATGGGAAGGAGTATTGGAGACTTCAGGGTCAGCCTCCTGGAATTTTGAGGTGTTCTCCATTTGTGGGTATAGTCAGCACTAGGCAACCTTATGAAGCAGGTGAAATTCATCTTACTCTTCCAGACTCTGAATTCTGAATTGTTTTCCAGTCTTACTGGTTTGATTTCTCCCCTCTCTGTAGGAACGCTGAGGCTCTGTACTCACTCTACTCCCCGCCCCCCATCAAGACTATGAAAAATGGATCCATATCTCAATTATACTATGTCTTGTTTCTCAAAATGCAATCCATAGCAGTCTAAATTAGAGTTATTTGAGAGGCTTGTTGAGAACATAGATTTCCATCCTTACTCCATCAGGATATCTTGGAAATCTGCAGGTTATCAAATTTCCCAAGTATATGTAAGGCATGATAAATTTTGAAAAAATTCTCCCTCCAAAGACATTTGTCTTTTAGGAATTTCTTAAGCTGAAGAATACAACCAAAGTCATGCAGTCGTAGGTATTTTTGTGTTGCTGTTTTTTTCCTAGTACCTTAGATATCAGACCATGGTAGATTGTATGGATGTTTCTGCATAAAGAATTCTGGGAAAAAAATTGATGTTTTTAGGATCTGGTGAAGTCAGCCTAAGTGGAATATTTTACCTGTTATAAGTAAAAAGAAAATCAATCAATCATCTACTTCCTTAGAAATCTGATATTGTACCAAAAATGACCCTTCCAGTGAAAGATTTTGGAAATAACATTTCCTTGTTTTCCTTCAAAGAGGATAAAATGGACAGATGACAAGAAGATGAATTCAAGCTAGAAGTTAGGATGAACTTCTTTATGTTTTTGAAAACCAAAATGCATTTTTGAAGTAATTATCTTGATAATCTAAGCTTAAAAATCATTTGTTCGAAATATCCAGAGAGTCATGTCAATAATTTCTAGGAAACTTACCTTATTTTGACAAAACACTTTGTGACTTTACGGGGGTTGATGTATGCTTAGTGCAACAAGGACGTGGAATATATTTTTTTAAGACATTTATAGGATTTTGATTTCCTTCCTTGAAGTTCCCAGGTAAGTTGACCAAGAGTGCTTCTACATACAAAATTGCTGTGTCCAATTAATTCATTAGAAGGTAGTTGAATTCAGTTGAAGGATTGTTTATTTTAGGTGGCAGGTGTGTCCTTTAGTATGCCAAAAAAAATCAATTTGATCAATTTTGTGTTTTAGTTTTTAGGGAGTTGCTTTGGCATCGTGGCTGGCAGTCCAGGCTTATGGTTTCATTTGAGGAGAATAATTTTTCTGGACATCACTCAGAACACTTCTTCCTAATGCTAAATGGCTAGCTAAGGGGTCTCTATGCTGATGCATCTGCTTCCTGATGAAACTTTTACTTTGGCAAGGTGAGAAATGTCACCTTGGGTCAGCTCCAAGTTTTATCTAACTCAGATTCTGCCTCAGGCAATGGAAATAATGAATTGATTTAGAGAGAGCATGGGAAATTTTTTCGCAGACTGTTGTGTTTTAACCAATTAACCTTAAATTTTCTACATAAAGTATCAGGTCCTGGTGAAGATGTTAAATGCCCACATCAACAACAATAAAAGGAAACTAGCAAGAAATTATGCTTTCAGTTTCATTTCAGAAATTACTTTATTTTTCAGAGCAGTCATAGGTTCACAGCAAAACTGAGCAAAAGGTACAGACATTTTCCGTATACTGTTGTCCCACACATGCATGGCCTTCTCCATGATCAAAATCCCCATGATCAGAATGGTACATTTGTTACAACTGATAAACCTACACTGACATGTCATTACCACCCACGTCCATAGTTTATATTAGAATCCATTCTTGGTGTTGTACATGGGATGGGTTTGAATGAATATATAATGTCATGTATCCTCATCACAGTATCATACAAAATAGTTTCACTGCCCTAAGAATTCTCTGTCACCTACTTATCTCTCTCCCCTTCCAGGGAACCACTGATCTTTGTACTGTCTCCATAGTTTTATCTTTGACAGATGTCATATAATTGAAATTGTATAGTATGTAGCCTTTTCAGTTTGGGTTCTTTCACTTAATAATATGCATTGAGTTTCTTCCATGTTTTTTTCCTGGCTTCCTAGCTCATTTCTTTTTAGCATGTTGCATTTTTTTAAAAGAAATTTGAACCAAAGAGGAAACTTCTGGATTCTTCCTTCTTTTTGCCTCAATTTTTATCCTTAAGTTTTCACATTCTAGTTACCATTACCTTAAAGCCAACTCATGTTCTAAATTAATGTCTTTGTTTTTTCTCTTTTTTCCACCTATTTTTTTCATAGAATTTATTTCATGCCAATTGTGGTCTTGGCATTTTCCAGGTTCTAGAAGATTAATAAAGCTTAAGACTGGGGTGTCTGGGTGGCTCAGTTGGTTAAGAATCTGACTCTTGGTTTTGGCTCAGGTCATGATCTCAGGGTTGTGAGATTGAGCCCTGCATTGGGCTCATGGTGGGCATGGAGCCTGCTTAAGATTCTCTCTCCCTCTCTACCTGCCCCACTTGAAAAAAAATCTCAAGATTTTTTAAAGAAGACTAAAATACAATCATTGTTTTAATTTACTGTAAATTTGATGAAATAAATGAAAATACTATTGGAAGACATTAGTTATTAAGTATTACAATATATCAGACCTTTAATTAGACAGTTTATACACATTAACTTCTGTCATCCTTGGAACAACTTTGGAAGTTTGGGATTATTTTTCTTGTTTTACATTATGACAATTTGGGTTAGTAAGAATTGAAATTTGGGGCACTTGGGTGGCTCAGTCAGTTAAGTGTCTGCCTTCCACTCAGGTCATGATCCCGGGATAAAGCCCCATGTGGGCTCCCTGCTCAGTGGGCAGTCTGCTTCTCCCTCTCCCTCTGTTGCTCCCCCTGCTGTGCTCTCTCTCTCTCTCAAATAAATTAATAAATAAAATCTAAAAAAAAAGAAGAATTGAAATTCGAACTCAGTCTGGCTGACTCTGCAGTTTCCTTTTATTACACCAAAACTGAATAAAGAGAAGGCACAGAAAAATATCCTAATGGTTGTTGAAGAGTAGATAACTATACGACTATCACCTTAAGCTTCTCAAGTAATAGGATTTTATAATTTCCTGTGCTGTGTAACACAATTTTTACATTGCATGATGTTTTCCTCTTGATTAAGCATTTAACTCCTACTGGCTTTAATCAAACATTGTTGAATTAGATCAGGTATTACCATTTTACAGATGATAGGCTAAATAACTTGTCAGAGTCATATAGCTAGGGAACTGGAATTCATTTATGATGTGTTTAGAATGAGCTCGATACAAAATCTTTAAAAAAGTGAAATTTTGAGCAGTAAGTGTAACCATTCCTTAGATCCCCTACCCTGAATGGAAAGTGGATGCTCTGTGTCTCTGGGATTCATCCTACAGATCATTGCTTTCCTCTTCAGAGGCTGCATGCAGTAACATCAAACAAAATGCTTGTGGAAGAATTTGGGCCTCTGACGGGAAGGAAAAGGAATGCCAAAAATGGGGGAAAGAGGTTAGAAAGATGAGTTTAAAGAATTTTGCCTTGGGCTGGCCCTGTTGCCATCTGTCACAGTGCTGTTTGCATAATGGTTCTTTTAGCTTTAGAGAGACTAAGAAATATTTAATAATACTAAGGAGTAGAGCATATGAATCAGTCTCAGAACTCCAATCTCTATTTATTTTTAATAATCTTCATTCACATGTCTGAAAGTAATTATACAAGAAGAAAAAAATTGTTAAATTTACATAATAACTAACCTGGGGAGGGCTGGTTACATTAATTTTATGGTTAAGCTAATTGTCTCTCATAATTAGTTTGATGATATTGATATTTTTAACAAATCATATAAAATAAATGGAGTTGAATGGTACATTATTCCAAATTAAGAATAAGATATAATCTGTTAGTATAAAGCAGTGGTGATTGTGTGTTAGATTCTGGAAAGAAGGTAGGGAAGGGTGATTTAGAAGATGTTTTATGTTGAGGATCCTATTCAAATAGTGATGATATTTAGAAGTTGCTGAAAAATAACATGTTTGTTCTAAGAAATAAAAGCCAGGGGAAGTTTAAGCACCCCCCCTTTTTTTCATAATATGGTTGTGAGAGGCTATATCTGTATGAAATTAGTAGAGGCTTTTTACAGACAAGATCACTGCCCCTGCCTAAGCAATGAGTAGGCTACATCTTTTAGTTTTATTTATGTTTTCTCCCTGTAAAGGCTTAGTCTTTTACTCGTATAATAAGCTATGGAAACTTTGGTATCAAAACTTCATGGAAGCTGGGAGACCATATCGGTAAGTGTATACATAGTTAAGCTTTCAGTAGACTAATCAAATAATCACCTATGTAAAATGGATTTGTAGATTTCTTGCTTTAGTTTTGTTAAATTTATTTTATTATTATTTGATGCATATATATTTAGGAGTGATGTCTTGATGAAGTGATTCCCTTATGATTATGAAAGTCTGTGTTAGTACTCCTTGTCTTGAAGTCTATTCTGTTGATCTCAATGGAGCCATGGCAGATTTCTTGTTCAGTGTTTACATGATGTGTTTTTCTATTGTTTTGTTTTCAATCTGTTTGTGTCTTTACATTTAAAGTGTGTATTTGTGAACGGTACATAGTTGAGTGTTACTTTAAAAAAATCCAGTCTCATATTACCTGCCTTTTAATTAGAGCATCTAGTGCATTTATATTTATTATTATTAGGGACATATTTGAATTTGTCCTGTTTTCTATTTGGCCCATGTACTCTTTCCTTCCTGTTATGGGTGATTTTAGTATTTTTTAGTGTTTTATTCTATCATTCAATTTACGTTTTTACTAACCCCATTAAGGTTATGTTTTGGTGATTAGGAATTACAATAAGTGTCCTTAAGTTATGATAGTTTATCCTGAATAGATATATTTTACTGCTTGTATGAGAAATTTTGATAGTATAATTCAAGTCATCCCCTTTAGAACTCATATATTTTATGTGCTTATATATTATAAACATCACCTTGTGATGTCATTATTTTCACTTTAAAAAGTCCTTTGTCTTTCAAAAAGTTAGGAAAATGGATTTAGCAAAGATTATTACAATTTTCAGTTCTGAATTATTCTATCCTGAAATTGCCATGTCATATTATTTCACTTTGGCCTCAAGTACTTTGTTTTGCATTTCTTATAGAGTATATCTGCTAGTAATGAATTCTTTTTGCTTTCAACTGATCTGAAAATATTGTTATTTAACCTTCAGTTTTGAAGGATCTTGTTGTTTTTGTTGTTGTTGGATACAGAGTTCTTGGTTGACAGTGTTTTTTTTCTTCCAACAGTTGAAAAATATCATACTATTGCCTTCTAGCTTCTATTATTTCTAGTGAGAAGTTGTAATGTATATTGTAATTTCTCTATAGGTATGCAGTATGTCTTTTTTCTCTGACTTCTTTTAGGATTTTTTTCTTTATCTTTGTTTTCACTAGTTGGACTATGATATGCCTAGTGTGAGTTTTTCTGTGTATGTTTACCTTGCTTTGAGTTTACTGAGATTATTATACATATGCAATGGTATTTTCATTAAAATTTGTGCAAAACTAAATCCACATTACTTGAGATATTTATTTTTTGTTCAATTCTCTCTCTTCTCTATCTCTCTGGAACTTCAATTATACATATATTAGTCTGTTTTATTTCATTCCACAGACTATTGATGCTCTGTTCATTATTTTAAAATCTTTTTTCATTTGCGTTTACCTTTTCTTTTTCATTTTTATTATTTTTTTATTAATTATTTTATTAACATATAATGTATTATTTGTCCCAGGGGTACAGGTCTGTAAATCATCAGGCTTACACACTTCACAGCACTCACCATATCACTTGTGTTTCACTTTTGATAATTTCTATTGTGCATTTATTAACTTCATTGACCCTTCCTCTTGTAGTGTGCAATCTTCTCTTACTTACATGCAGTGAAAATATTTTATTTCAGATTTTTTTTTAGCTTTAGGATTTCATTTGGCTCATATTTACTGCTTCTCTATCTATTCATCCTGAAATTATCCCTCTTTTTATCTATTATATCTATATTTTTATGTAAATTTGAAAGCATTTTTAAAAATTTTTATTTTTTGAAAGATTTTATTTGTTTATTTGAAAGAGAGAGTGAGTGAGAGAGAATACAAACAGGGTAAAGAGCAGAGAGAGAAGCAGACTCCCCACTGAGCAGAGAGCCTGATCAGGGCTCTCTGATCCAGGGACTCCGGGATCATGACCTGAGCCAAAGGCAGACGGTTAACTGACTGAGCCACCCAGGCACCCTAAAAGCATTTTAATAATCATATTACAAGTCTTGTCTGTTGGGGCGCCTGGGTGGCTCAATTTGTTGGGCAACTGCCTTCGACTCAGGTCATGATCCTGGACTTCCAGAATCGAGTCCCATATCGGGCTCCCCGCTCCTTGCGGAGTCTACTTCTCCCTCTGACCTTCTTCTCTCTCATGCTCTCTCTCACTCATTCTCTCTCAAATAAATAAGTAAAATCTTAAAAAAAAAAGAAATATTAAAAAAAAGTCTTGTCTGCTAATTCAAATATCTTGAATGTCTATGAATCTGTTTCTATTGACTATTTTGTATTTTGATTATGAGTAGATTTTTCTGCTTTTCCGCATGTCTCAATTTTTGGTTGTATACTAGACAATGTAAATGATATGGTATAGAGATTCTGGATTCTGTTTCTCTGAAGAGTGTTGAGTCTTGTTTTAGTATGCAGCTAAATTGTTGGCTGGATCATGTTGATCTTTCTAGTCTTCATTTTAGCTTTTCTTGATATGAATCTATGTTGGTCTTGCCTTTACTCTTAAGACATAGCCTTTAGCCTGGTACATGGTTCTTACTTTTAATGAGGCCTTTCTGGGGTTTCAACATAAAGCTTGAATGAAAGATGATGCAACAAAATTTAATGGAGGCTTCAATGAGGTTGTAGAAAGGAGGGAAGAAGTGGATATTTGGCAAGTTTTGCAGGATACTGCTTATGAGGAGTAAAAGCTAGGGAAGTATGTAAAATAGAAAGTTAAGATATGGCAGGGGAGCCTGGGTGGCTCAGTGGGTTAAGCCTCTGCCTTCGGCTCAGGTCATGATCTCGGGGTTCTGGGATCGAGCCCCGCATCGGGCTCTCTGCTCAGCAGGGAGCCTGCTTCCTCCTCTCTCTCTCTCTGCCTGCCTCTCTGCCTACTTGTGATCTCTCTCTGTCAAATAAATAAAAAATATTAAAAAAAAAAGAAAACAAAAAAGAAAAAAAAAGAAAATTAAGACATGGCAGCAGGTTTTTTTGGAGAAAAGAGAAAGTCAAATTTGCTTTCAATTTTTTAAAATTTGAAAATAGAGTTAAAGCTCTATTTTATTAACATTTTACATTGTAAAGGCAAGGTATTATAAGACTTCTTACTAGAGTCATTGAATTTTAGAGCCAGTAGGAACTTTAGAGACCATTCAGTTTTTACCTTCAACAATCTTGGTAATTTAGTTCACCTATAACTTGTAATTACTCTTCCTTTTACTCAAATAGAGCTGAGTATTGCTAGAAACTATCTTCTATTTTCAGTAGTGGATATTTTGTGGATTTTTTAAAAAAGATTTTATTTATTTAATTGACAAAGAGTACAAATACGGGGAGTAGCAGAGGGAGAGATAGATTATATCTATCTTTTTATGTAAGTTAGAAAATACTTTATTTTTTATTTTTATTTTTTGAAAGATTTTGTTTGTTTATTTGAGAGAGGGAGAGAGAGGGAACAAGAGAGAACACAAACAGGGTGAAGGGCAGAGAGAGAAGCAGACTCCCCACTGAGCAAGGAGACTGATGTGGAGCTTGATCCCCAGACCCTGAGCTGAAGGCTGATGCTTAACCAACTGAACCACCCAGGTACCCAGATTTTTTGCAGATTTTAATAGGAGTTTAGTGGGAAGGGAAAGTTGAACTAGGGCCCAAATAAGGTTTCTGGCTTCACTGATACTTTTTTTGGTTATATAACATCAGAGCATAACAGTCTTGAGAAGTTATTGAGAACCAGCTGCAAAAGATTCTCCCCCAAACCCCTCTCTCCTGGTATCTATACTATACCTGGAATCTATACTATTCCATTCAGCTTCTTTCACATACAAGTGGAAATAGGACTTGCCCTTTGACACCCATCAGATTTCCAGGATTCTGCTCACTTCTTCTGGAAATTACAAGTGTATTTGATTGGTACAAGAGGTTGTTCACACAGGACAAGTCAGATGGGCACAAAATAAAATCTTAGAGTGCAGATAGGTGTTGTTTCTGTTGGCTGAAACTGGAGGGGATCTCTGGCTGAAAGCCCACTGGAAGGATGATGTGCAGAGACTGGGTGGAGATGGGGGGCTGGTGAAGAATGATGCTTGTTCCCTTGGAGCCCTGAGGATCTGATTCTGCTCCACTTTTCCAGCATCATATTTGTGGGCTCCACCCACCTCTCCCACCTGCCTCCAGTCTAGCATCTAGCATCTGTATCAGGATTGGTGGGGATGGGGGGAGTTGAGGGTGGTTGTGGAGCTTTATTTGTGTATTCTACTAAATGTTTTAGGCTTGCCATGATTTTTTTTTTCTTCTAAGCCATAGACTTTCAAAACTCAAAAATCAATAAGAAACACCTTTCCCCCTATGTTTTCTGTCTTTAAATTCCTTCCCAGAGGCAACAAACACAGAATAGCTTAGCAGTTTAAATGGGGAACTAGGCAAAGAGAAAACGAAACGCTGGGCAAAATCACATTGGGTAACACTGATTAGAAAATCAGAAAAGTCAGGTGAAAATATTCTAAAAGCATTAAAAATAAGCTGAAAAATAATGCAGCTTAAAAAAAAAAAGGCCTGTCAACAGACACATGAAAAAGTGCCCCACATCACTCGGCATCAGGGAAATACAAATCAAGACCACAATGAGATATCACCTCACACCAGTCAGAATGGCTAAAATTAACAAGTCAGGAAATGACAGATGCTGGTGAGGATGCGGAGAAAGGGGAACCCTCCTACACTGTTGGTGGGAATGCAAGCTGGTGCAACCGCTCTGGAAAACAGCATGGAGGTTCCTCAAAAAGTTGAAAATAGAGCTACCCTATGACCCAGCAATTGCACTACTGGGTATTTACCCTAAAGATACAAACGTAGTGATCAGAAGGGGCACGTGCACCTGAATGTTTATAGCAGCAATGTCTACAATAGCTAAACTATGGAAAGAACCTAGATGTCCATCAACAGATGAATGGATAAAGAAGAGGTGGTATATATACACAATGGAATACTATGCAGCCATCAAAAGAAATGAAATCTTGCCATTTGCAATGACATGGATGGAACAAGAAGGTATCATGCTCAGTGAAATAAGTCAATCGGAGAAAGACAACTATCATATGATCTCCCTGATACGAGGAAGTGGAGATGCAACATGGGGGGTTGGGGGGGTAGGAAAAGAAGAAAAGAAACAGGATAGAATTAGGAGGGAGACAAACCATAAGTGACTCTTAATCTCACAGAACAGACTGAGGGTTGCTGGGGGGAGGGGGGTCGGGAAAAGGGGGTGGGGTAATGGACGTTGGGGAGGGTATGTGCTATGGTTAGTGCTGTGAAGTGTGTAAACCTGGCGATTCACAGACATGTATGTCTGGGGATAAAAGTACTTTATATGTTTATAAAAAATAAAAAAATTTTTTAAAAAGTGCAAAAAAAAAAAAAAGGTCTGGAAGTTCTCTGCTTCTTTAGAAATACTGTTCAGGGGGCACATGGGTGGCTCAGTGGGTTAAGCCTTTGCCTTCGGCTCAGATCATGATCCCAGGATCCTGGGATTGAGCCCCGAATCGGGATCTCTGCTCAGCAGGGAGCCTGCTTCCCTTACTCTCTCTCTGCCTGCCTCTCTGCCTACTTGTGATCTCTGTCTGTTAAATAAACAAATAAAATCTTAAAAAAAAAAGAAATACTGTTCAGTAGGTATATTGGTATTTTGTTGACCTTAAATTATATCTAAAATTCAAACTATGTAAAAAACAAACAAGCACATATTTGGTTGAATGGTTTTCACCATTGAAAACAACCATCAATGTAATTGTTTGTTTGATATAACTTACTTTTTCTATTTTTCCCTCAAACTGCTTTTGAGTTACATTTGTAGGTAAATTTTATAGCCATTGCTATACAATTATAGCTTAGTAGTTTGCATTTATAAATTTCTTAACTCACATTTGAGTAAATTTAATGAGCTAAAAGGTTTTTAATGGTTTCTAGCTGTGTGTGTGTGTGTGTGTGTGTGCGCGCGCATGTGTGCGTGTGTAGACTCCCAGTATCTGTATAATGATCTCTCATTTGTGAAATCCATAAAAAATGAGAATGTGAAGACATTTATTAAGATATTATCAGAGGAGGAAACACTATCTTAGTGTATGTTTATTTAGATTCTGTTATTCATTACAACAGTTTTAAGATGATTCTTGGTACTAAAAGCAGTGCACAGAGGCTTCCTTGTGTTCTAGGAGGGACTTGTGAGACCCCATGTGACTTTTATATGAGCTAAACTCTGCTCAGGTGTAAGAACTCTCCTTGGAGTCTAGGTGTCTTAGCATCATTTCAAAGTCATGTAGGAAGTTCAGCTTGGGGTAGTTGGGAGTTGGGAAACTAGTGTCAGAAAATCTGGTAACCTGTGCCATGTGTCTTTGGGCAAGTCAGTTCCTGGGCATGGGTCTCAGTTTCTTCAACAGAAAATGAGAGAGTTGGAATGACAATCTCTCCTGTCTTCTGCAGAACTAAAAGCTATAATTCTATTTCACTTTGTATACATATAATAGAATTAGAGAGAAGGATGGTGTCCTGAAACACCATGCATTTCACCTGGGTTTCTAGGCAGGGCTCCACCTAAATCATTTTGGACAGATGCTTTATCTAAGCTGCTCTAAAAGATCTCCAGGGACCATTCTTGATAATGCCATCTGCCATTTAACTCTATCAAGAATTTTATTGTGTCTATAGCTACACTGTGTCTTGAGCACTATAATTGCTCAGTAGCTACAGGCTGGTGATGATACTAAGGCTCTACCTGTTATACTGTAGTCAAACTCCACTTTGTCAAGTTTTATTTTCTCAGCAGATTCAGGAAGTAAAGATGGGTTGGGGTGCTTAGGTAACTCAGTCGGTTAATGTCCGACTCTTGATTTTGGCTCAGGTCATTATCTCGGGGTCCTGGGATGGAGCTCTGCCTTAGGCTCCCTGCTTAGTAGGGATTCTGCTTTTCCTTCTCCCATTGCCCCTCTCCCTGGCTCATGCTTGCTCTCTCTCTCTCAAATAAATAAATAAAATGTTAAAAAAAACCAAAGTAAAGATGGGTTATTTATGACTTCAGGCTTTATTATATGTGGAAACAGGAAGGAAGTAGTTTGTTTCTTCCCTTTGCTGATGGTTTTTGGAGAGGTTTTGGTTGTGTCTTTGTATCTCAAAAACATCCAGATGAACAGGGCGATACAAATGATGTGTTGAGGAATGCCCGTGACAATATTAGGAAGAATATAGAAAATTCTGATTTTCGTATTCTAAAAATGGTTTATAATACCTTGGTTATTTAATGAATGAATGCATGTAAGAGATTTCATAATCTGTTAAGTGCTCTACTGATAGGAATAATTATTATTTTGTTTCTAGTATTGTTGACTAATTTGAGCTGGTTTCTTCTGTAGTCTTTTCCATCTACCCTTTTGACCAATAAGCTGACTTTTGACCAATAAACTGACCCAGGTGCAAGAAGATAGAATCAATTAGTTCCATCACTTCAAATATTAACTTAGTATTTAGTGTAGGACGACAAAAGGCATGTACATATTGTCCTGTCTTCAGGGATTTTTCTGTCTTTTGGGGTTAGAAGAACTATGACACTTTATGAAAACAATGATAAGCAAGCAGTGTGTGCCTATTTCCTTGAGTCCCCCGGTCAAGTTGGCAATGCCTTCACGTTCCTGTGACCCATAATACACTCTTCCATGAATCACATTTCTAACTTTAAATTATAATTATTTGTTTATTGTCTCTTTTCCCCATTGGGTTGTAAATTCTGGAAGAGGAAGGTCCATGTTTGTTCATCAATGTCTTGTACAATGGCTATTGTATGTTAGCGCTCTCTTGTATATTTGCTGAATTAATGAGTGTAGATGTGGAAAGATAGGGTAGGAGACTCAAAAATGGGATGTTTGATAAATATAGTCCCTTAGGAGATATGCAAGATGATCCAAGACGCTCCTCCCATTTAAAGGTAGGGATCTATATCCCCATTCTCTTGAATCTGTCCTGGCTCTTTGTTTTGATTAATAGAATATCATGAAAATGACACCATGTCAGCTTCTGTGCCCAATCCTTAAGAGACTGGCAGCTTCCGGTTCATCTTATGAATACTAACTCATGAAGTCCTGAGTCACCATGTAAGAAGTGGGATTACCCTGCTGAGGAGACCATGACCATGAGGACAGGCTCTGAGGTCTCAAGGAGAGAGAGAGAGGAGCCTAGCTAAATCTGTCTCTTCCAAGGCACCAGACTTACGAGCAAAATGGTCTTGTATCCTTTAGACCAGCCTGGCTGAGCCATTAGTAAGCTCACTGAGAGACCCTAGAATAAGAAACAGAATTATCCACTGAGACCTATCCTAATTTGGGATCAACATATAATATTGAGCTATAATAATATGGTGGTTGTTTTAAGGCACTGAGTTTGGGAGTAGTTTGCTATATGAACAATAGATACCAGCACTATATAGGGGGATTTTTTTTTTAAACCAAAGGGGATGCATGATCAAAAGTAACCACTGAGTTAAAGTAACAGGGGATTAATGTGGTCAACACACGTGAGAATGATTTCTTGGTTCCCAGTTTTCTATTTACTACTAAGTTTAACAAAGATAGACCTATGTGGTTAGTAAGCTATTTAGTCACTTGTAAGAGTGCTAGGTCTGCAATTTCCCAGCTATTAATCATTTAAGATGTTGTTTTCAATTTATAAATGACTAGGTTTTTTATAGATATAGACAAAGAATATTAAAAATTATTTCATAATTGCAAGGCTTAATCCACTATGCATGATTCTGAGGGTGTGGACTTCTATCTTAGCAGGGCTTTGAAATGCAAGGAGGATAGGTTTTGAAGTTAGGCAGATCTAGTTTCATTCAGTTTGGGATCTGTTGCCGCTAGGCTTGTAAGAGTTGATCAAGTTACTCAATTCCTCTGAACTTCAGTTTCCTCCTATAAAATAGGATAAATCCCTAACATACTTATATTGAGGAGTTGTTATGAGGCTTAGTGAGTGGTCAAGATATTATATCTCCTCCTATTATTATTATTTTTTGGTTATTTTATTGACATTGAGGTTTTTAAATCAAATTGTTTAAATTTAGCAAACAGTGGCAGAGAAACACGGATTATTGCTATACTGTGATTCCACAAATATTTTTGGTTTAGTGCTTGAATATACTTGAAACATAGCCATGAATATTTTTCAACCAGGACATCTGTTTCAAGTGAGAATGATGTGGTTAAAGAGTTAATTAGCAGAGAGAGTCAATTATCATATGGTTTCACTAGTTAA